>JAQIXC010002265.1:0-11430 GCA_034697605.1 Metabelba pulverosa
ACTATTAAATACATCTTTCAAATGGGCATGCTAAATTGCTTAAAGGGTTATTGGTCAAACTCCTTTTGCAAAGTGTATTTTAATAATATAATAATTAAGTAAGAATTATTATTTATATTTAATATAAATTAACTTTGCATTTTAAAGACAATAATTTATACTCTCTATAAATATCAATTAATTATTTCTATAATATAAATATTAATAATAAAAAATTCTTTTATTACTAAGTTAACTAGTAAAATATATTTATTACAAATTAATATAGGCTGTAATAACTAATGCGACAATCCCAAAGTATTTATTTTAACATTACAACTAAATTTTAATTTAGCTTACATAGAACATTACAGTTTATAAATAATAAATATATTAATATACCATAAACTAAGACATTTTATTAACATATTTAGAAATTAATAAACAGTGAATAACAAAATCATAAAATTATTTAGCCATAAAAGTCAAGCAAAATTAAAATCAAACAGATTAAAACATATATAAATTTTTTCAAATTAAAATAACAAATGGAATCATTCAACAAGTTACTTTGTTTATAATAAAATAACTATGTATAGTTATTAAAATGGTTTAACATATTTTAACGATAAAGATATTTTCAGATATTCATAATCTACATTTATGTGTATAAATGTAAGATTGCCTCAATCCGTAATTTGGCAATTTTGTAACTTGGTTCCAAGAGCATTTGAAAGCAAAAATGTAGTCGACTTACAAAAGCCATTAAACATTAACATTAATTAAAAATTTTATGTAATATACAATAGTTTGTTTAAATAATTCAATATTAATTTAACATTATTCTGCCTATCAATTAGATAAGTTTAATTTATTTAACTATAGTCTAGATTCTAGAACCTGACAATGCATAAATTAATTTACAATAGTAGCATTGCAAAATACTTTATAGCATATAAAATCATAAGTAATATTAGTGAAAATGTTTTAATAAAGATAATTTCAGTAAGAACTATTTCTTTAATTATAATAAAATAACATTATAGATAAATACTTTTTGCATTAATGTATTATTTATAAATATTAATTTTTATTAATAACCTGGTAAAATTTATAAAAAGCTAAAGGGCCAACGAATCCAATAGCATTTATTTAAATATAGAAATTAGTTTGTAATTTTTATTACATAAAATAATACAGGTTGCAAATACCAATAAATAAAATATATAGTAAATTAAAACATTTCATTAGCACGTTTAGAAATTAATATAGATTACAAGATCACAGAAATATTTAGCCATGAAAATCAAACTGCATATTAAACAGATTAAAAACTATATAAATTTATTATTTTTTTTGGCGCATCTGTTAAGATATGAATTTGAAAAATCGAAAATAAATTTTCACTAAAAACTGTACAGTTTTTGTAGCCCGAAGTGCCACAAACATAAAAATAAACCATTTTCAATGACACTTTTACACAGTTACTTTCGAATCCCAAGTATAATTACGAATTTCATGCACATCTGCTATCGGGAATGTGTGCAATGCTGGATTTTTGTAAATGACAAAACATACTGTGCACATTTTCGTAGCGAAAATATTCGAAACTCATTATGACTATTGCGTTAGGATTATACAGTGTACGTTTAAGCAGCGTATATTAAAATGCTAATTGACGGGGATTTATCTCCGATTATAATCTGGGTTAATCGCGCAAAAATATTTGCGCGCTTTTGGCTCATCTTCATGTAGAAAAAACGTACATGACTATTTTGTAATGAAATAAAAACAACATTTTTTATTCGCTTAATATTTTTCAACACAATTAACATATGAAGACACTGAGAGATAACGGGATTTTATTTTTGAAATCATTAGAAAAGTATACTGTACTTTTTTGGTTGCTTTTTGGCGAGTTAGCTTATATATAAACGTAATTGTGCACAGTTAGATTTAGTTTGAAGTTTGGATTTCGACTTGTGCATTTGTTTTCATATTGATATTTTGTGTGTGATATTTATATTCTAACATGTTTAAGGTATATCATATTGCTACTTAATGTGTTTTAATGAGCTTATTTGAAATTGAATGAAGATAATCCTCTTATAGTTAAATATTGCAAAATTATGTTTTGTAAAATTAAGCTGTAACTATTTCTCAAATGCTATAATAATATGTATAAAATCTTATATTAAAGAAATATATGAATAACTTCGAGTTTCAGTTTGTTACTGTAAAGTTCAATATAATTTATAACACTTTTAATTAGTTATTTAATTAGCAAAATATTTCTTAGCTAGATACATTAAAATAACGTTCTATTTTGAATTAAACTTAGCTAGTTAATTAAACCAGAATGATAATGTATAATAAATTATAATATTTATTGCAACAACTTTACTAATTAATTCGTAATAAAATTAATGTTACATAGTACTTAACTCTGGCGCTGGTGCTGACCGCCGCGTGCGACTGCCAGTACGTGCTGAACGGCCTGAGCAATCTGAACAACCTACAGGGCCTGAACGGCGCCCAGTACATCATCCTCCAGGCCCAACCGCAGGAAGCTACCCAGCTCCAACTGCAGCCGTACCTGACCCGCCAGGCCTACACACTGCCATCGCCGCGAATCATCACCGCACCCGCACCGACTCTCGCCGCCCGACCGATCTACGTGCAGCAGCAAGCACCCAGACCCGTTGTGCTGCAAGCACCCAGGCCTGTTGTGCTCCAAGCTCCGGCACCCCAGCGCGCCGTTATCCAGGTGGCCAAGGAGGAGAACTACGGCCCGGCCGAGCCATACACCTTCGGCTTCGAGTCGACCGACGAAAACGGCAATATTCTCACCCGATCTGAGAGTTCCGACGGCTCCGGCACTGTTAAGGGCAGTTACTCGTATACCGACTCTCTGGTATGTTATCATGATTAATTTTTTATAAAATAAGCTTTTAACTTAGTAATTAATTGCGAAGCTTTTAGCTAGATAATTTTTAATGTTTAATTTTTAGCAGTTTTATGATAAGCTAAGTGTTTAATTTGTTAGATGACACGCGTTGATAGTTTAGATTGTGCTTGATAGAAAATACGTGTTATGTAGTGTTTTATCCTGTTTTATGAATTTGAAAGTTGTAATGTTAAAAGTTGAAAGTTGGAATTTATAATGTTTATTTTTATGCAGGGTCTTAACCGAATTGTCGAGTATATTGCCGACGCGGCCGGTTATCGCGCCAGTGTCAAGACAAATGAGCCTGGTACTGCCAACGCCAATCCCGCTGATGTCACTGTAAGCATGATTGTTTTTTTGTATATGTACATTTTAATATGTAATATGTAATGGTCTATTTATACATTAGATTGATGCATCGGAGCCTCCGGCGGCCGTCCAGCAAATTGTTGCCCAGTACTCCGTCCCGCAAAAAGCAAGACTTAACTAGATAGTAGAGTAACTGTGTAGTTTCGAAATGTATAAATTGGATTTGTTAATTAATAACGAGATGATATGTTATTAAGAAATCAATTCATATGCTTTATTAAATAATAATAAAATATTTCTTTGAATCGATTGTTAAAAACAATTTACAATTGTTTAATATGTTATTTGAATTATGTATAATTTTGCTGTAAATATAATGCACAAATAAAATATCTATAAAAATAAATACTTGCCTAATCGATTTAAAATATAAGCCAATATAAAATATAGCATTTTATTTATAAATTATATTAAATATAATAGAAATAATTATACCAACTCTAAAGTTTGATATAATATTAAGTGTTAATAATATGATTTGTTATAACTATAACTAAGGAGAACCAAATTTCCAGAATTAACTATTAGTGCGCATTTTGAAAAAAAATATCACTTATACGAAAAAGCAGTTTGGCAAGTTTTCTATGTTTGCACTAAGCATTACTTTATGTGTTGACATTTAATCTGGATATTGTGCTTTATTGTTTAAAGTCTAAATCAAGTTTTAAAGACACAAAGGTAAACTTTAGTGCAAACATAGAAAACTTGCCAAACTGCTTTTTCATATAAGTAATATTTCCCACAAAATGTACACTAAAAGTTAATTCTGGAAATTTGGTTTTCCCTACTTATGACTAAAAACTGTAACAAAATACTTGAGTATTAACTAATAATATGAAGACATTTATTATTCTCTTATTGGTCTCACCCTAACCTGACGATTGAACAAGTTTAGATTTGATATTGTTATAATATATTTATTTTATAGAATTATTCAATATTTATAGAAAATAGTAAATAAATATGTTTTTATGGAAACTTAAACATAACTAGTTAATTTTTCATATTATTTAATTAACTAAATACCAGTATATGAAATAATGCTGATAATTGTAAAATTATGTTTATAAATTTATCTAATTTACACAGTATATAACTTTGGCGCTGGTGCTGACCGCCGCGTGCGACTGCCAGTACGTGCTAAACGGCCTGAGCAATCTGAACAACCTACAAGGCCTGAATGGCGCCCAATACATCATACTGCAAGCCCAGCCGTAGAAAGCTACCCAGCTCCAACTGCGGCCGTACATGACCCGCCAGGTCTACACACTGCCATCGCCGCGAATCATTATGTCACTGTAAGCATGATTGTTTTTGTATTTTAATGTGTATATTTTGAACTATAAAATCACTAATATTTTATTAAATTTTAGATTGATGCCTCGGAGCCTCCGGCGGCTGTTTAGCAGTTTGTGGCCCAGTACTTCGTTCCGCAAAAAGCACGACTTAACTAGATAGTAAAATAACTGTAGTTTCGAAATGTATAAATTCGATTTGTTAATTAATTACGAGATGATATGTTGTTATGAAATTAATTCATATGCGCTATTATATAATAATTAGATATTTCTTTGAATCCATTGTTAAAAACAATTTACAATTGTTTACTTTGTTATTTGTATTATGTATAATTTTGCTGTAAAGTAATTTTGTAAGATGCACAAATAAAATATCTATGAAAATAAATAATTATTTAATTATTATCAAATAAACACAAATCATAATTTAATTTTAAATGATATATATATTTATAGTCTATAAACGATTAAATAATTTTTGTTATTTATATATAAATATGCTTCATTAAAAAAGTGGATAACTATTTTGTGCACAGATTAATAATAATGCCATGCACCAAATGCTTATTATAAAATTGGTTACATTTTAAAAATTATTTTTGATATTAGATTGGATCTTACCAACACCAAAATATAATATTATAAATTAAAATGCATAAACAAACAAATTGTTGGTAATTTTGTTACAGCCTAGTACAGCGTTTGTAAACTATTATTTTATTTATAAGACATATTTTAAAAACTACTATAAACTGGTTGGAAAATAAATTTAATTAAATAAAATTTAAGCTTGCCTAATAGCATAAATAAATTTATACCAATATTTATTATCTAAAAATTTTAAAACAAGTAATATTACATATATGAAATTTTATATATCTAGAAATATAATAATATTGTTACAGATTCTTTTATACACAACGTATGCATATATTTTTATATAATGATATAGTAGTTATTTATTAAATTTAAGATAAATTATATTATTTAAATTATCTAATATAAATTATTATAAAAAAGCTATACAAAATTGTGTTATTTATAACATGGCATTTGGAATAGGATTTACCATTTCGATAGCATCTCTGCATTTAGTTATTAGTTTTAATTAAAAACTGTAACAAAACATTGGTATTTTATATATAATAAATAAGTAAAGTTTATTACAACATGATGGCTGTATATAAATTGAGCCTATTAATTTTGATTTAAGCTTGTCTAATGTCAAGAATAATTTGATTTATAAATAAATAATCAATTATAATTAATATTAATTTATTAATTATATTTATGAAATGTGAATAATTAAATTGAATGCTCATAATAAGCCTTTATCTATAATTTGCAATGTATAAACTTTACAAAAAACACAAAGGGCCTGTCTTTGAGAGAGCTGCTCATAATTAATATAAAAATGTGATATCAATATAATAATTATTAATATTAATTAAATATAAATAAAAAATTAAGCATTTTATTTATAAATAATATTATATATAAAATAAATAATTATACTAAATCATAAGTTTGATATAATATTAAGAGTTAATAATATAATTTGTTATGACTAAAGACTGTAACAAAATATTTGAGTATTATTTTATATTGAGATTTTAAGAATATGAAGAAACTTTTTTATACTTTTATTAGACTCACACGCACCTCAGGATAATTAAACTAGTTTAGATTTGATATTGTTATAATTTTATAAAATTATTCAATAGTTATAAAAAAGAGTATATATATATGTTTTTATAGAAACTTAAAAATAACTAGTTAATTTTTCATATTATTTAATTAGCTAAATATTAGTATATGGAATAATGCTAATAATTGTAAAATTATGTTTAATAAAATTATTCATGTTACACAATACTTAACTCTGGCGATGGTGCTGACCGGCGCGTGCGACTGCCAGTACGTGCAGAACGGCCTGAGCAATCTGAACAACCTACAGGGCCTGAACGGCGCCCAGTACATCATCCTCCAGGCCCAGCCGCAAGAAGCTACCCAGCTCCAACTGCAGCCGTACCTGACCCGCCAGGCCTACACACTGCCTTCGCCGCGAATTATCACCGCACCCGCACCGACACTCGCCGCCCGACCGATTTACGTGCAGCAGCAAGCACGCAGACCTGTTGTGCTCCAAGCTCCGGCACCCCAGCGCGCCGTTATCCAGGTGGCCAAGGAGGAAAACTACGGCCCGGCTGAGCCATACAACTTCGGCTTCGAGTCGACCGACGAAAACGGCAATATTCTCACCCGATCTGAGAGTTCCGACGGCTCCGGCACTGTTAAGGGCAGTTACTCGTACACCGACTCTCTGGTGCGTTATCATGATTAATTTTTTTTATTGAAAGCTTATAACTTATTAATTAATTGCAAAGCTTTTAGCTAGATAGTTTTTAATGGTTTAATTTTTAGCTGTTTTATGACACATGTTTAAGCTAAGTGCTTAATTTGTTTGATGACACATGTTGATAGTTTAGATTGTGCTTGATAGAAAATACGTGTTATGTAGGCTTATATCCTGTTAATGCGATTGTGAGTTTTAAATGTATAATGCTATTTTTTATGTAGGGTCTTAACCAAATTGTCGAGTACGTCGCCGATGCGGCCGGTTATCGCGCCAGTGTCAAGACAAATGAGCCTGGTACTGCCAACGCCAATTCCGCTGATGTGACTGTAAGCATGATGGTTTTTATAATACTTATTGAAATTTTATAATGTTAATAATGTGCAATTTTTTATATAAATTTTAAATTGATGCATCAGAGCCCCCGGCGGCCGTCCAGCAGATTGTGGCCCAGTACTCTGTTCCGCAAAAGGCACGACTTAACTAGATAGTAGTGTAACTGTGTAGTTTCGAAATGTATAAATTGGATTTGTTAATTAATAACGAGATGATATGTTGTTAAGAAATCAATTCATATGCTTTATTATCTAATAATTAAATATTTCTTTGAATCGATTGTTAAAAACAATTTACATTTGTTTAAATTGTTATTTGTATTATGAATAATTTGCTGTAAATATGATGCACAAATAAAATATCTATAAAAATAAAATAATAAATTAATTAATTAATATACAATATAAGCAAATAATAATTAAATATTAAATTGTATATATTTTTTACAGTTTATAAATAATAGAATAGTTTTTGTTAGAGCTGAGCAAAAAGACCTCAGGTCTTAGGACCTAGACCCGGACCTGAGGTCTTTGAGGTCCAGGTTTAGGTCCAGGTCCTCAAAGACTTGAGAGGTCCAGGCTTAGGTCTTAACCAAGAGGTCCAGGTCCAGACTTAGGTCTTAAAGACTTAGGACCTCAGGTCTTTTGGGACCTCAATATATAACACTAATTACTAAAAAGTTGATATTTTGTAATAAAATACTAATGTTAGAAAAATCAAAACATCAGAAATCCATATAATAAAACTAAAAATGAGTCATTTTCCATTAATGAAAGAATTGAATATCAAAACCAATAGAATAATAATGTAAAAATTAACACTTGATAGTTTTATTTAAAACATTGCATATAAAATGTTGCGCAAGAGGTCCAGGTCCAGGTCCAGGTCTTAGACCAGAGGTCCAGACTCAGGTCCAGGTCCTAGGATATCTCAGAGGTCCAGGTCCAGGTCTTAAGCAAGAGGTCCAGGTCCGGACTCAGGTCTTGGGTAAAGACCTCTAGGACCTGGACCTGCTCAGCTCTAGTTTTTGTTATTTTTAAATGTATATGTTTTATTTTTAAAATTGATAATCATTCTATGTACAGATTAATAATAATGCTACTCAAAAAACTGCTGTATATAACATTGGTACATAATTTTCAACATAATATGCACTATTGTATCATTTCATTTATAATAAATTAATCTTGCTAAGAATATTAACTGAATTTTTGCTAACATAAACAGAAATACCAATATGTATTTAATCAAAGTACTTACTCTTAACATTTAGGAATTTGATATTAATTCATCTATCATGCTACAAAGGATTGTGGTAAATACAGCATAGATATTTTATAACTAATTTTTATAAACCACTTTACTATTTATAAAAATAAAAAATAAGATTATAATAACTAAAATATACATAATAAGTTATTTTATAATTTATTAAAGAGTTACGTAGTTACGTTTTATTCCTAAAAATTATTAGCTAAGTTTGTAATTAATGCTTAAATTTAAATGTATGTTAGCAAATAAAATAACATATAAAAATTTTAACATAATAATAATCTAACATTTTATTTTAAGAATAATTTGTATTTGACTTTATTATAAAATTGTACAATTTTATAATTATTTTGTGCTTTTCTTTTCAGTATAAATAATTTAATATGAATAATTAGTTTTAGCATAATAAAGATATAATTTAAAATTATATTATTGCAGTTTATATCACGTTTATTATCACAAATATTTTATAGATTACAATGTACAAAGTATTATGGGAATGAATATATTAATAACCATAACTTTAGCATAAAAATTGCAAATGTTAAAAAAAATATTTAAAAAATATAATATGTAATAATTAATTTAATTAATATTATTTAACTTCATATAAAAACAAATATCATAATCATTTATAATTTATAACTAACATAACTGATTTAATTTATATTAATCAATATTTATTTTTATAATTTTATAAATTAATGATGTAATAACTACATGGCTTACATAAGCATATACCGTACATGGCTGACAATTGCATTCAAATATTAACTAATCAGTTATTACAATCAATTTTTATTAGTTTGTTTTGAAAATTGAACAAAGTACAAAAAAACAAATTATTATTGTTGTTTGATAAAATATTTGGCTGACGTGACTGAATACTTTTGTCAAACTATATAAAAAGAGCAAAACTTTGTCATATTATTACCAGTATTATAATTAACAAGTAAAAATGTCGAGTAATATTGATATAAATAACTCTGTTGATTCGGTTAATATCTTCGATGTTGACCCAAACAACAAGGAGAAATTAATAATTAATCTTGATACAATTAAAGAAATTTTTGAACAAAATGATGATGTTGCTAATAACCCCGTAAAAATTATCGTGGTATGTGGCGAACCGCGAATCGGAAAGTCGACGCTCTGTAGTCTATTATGCGCTAACAACGAGAGTATCGAATTGATACGAATTAACAAGGCAAAATATGAAGTGAAAAACAAGCTTGGTGAAAAGACAATGAATATTAATAAACAGTTTGAGACGTCGAACAAACCGCTGACGCCGAAGACGAGAGGCGTTTGGATAACACGCAAACCGATAGTTGTGAGCGACGCCGCGACCGGACAGGTGTTATTCAACGCGTTTGTGGTCGACGTCGAGGGCATACTCGGCCCCGAATCCGACGCCAAGATCTATCAGAAGCTGTTCGTATTGGCGTCCGTCATGTCCTCTCACTTCGTATACTACTTGCAGTACCCGTTCAACGAGACGCACAACGCGGGCCTCGAACTGTACGCCGCGGTCGCCAACTCGGCCAACGCTAAATTGCAAAATTTGATCTTGCTAATGCGCAATATGCCCAATGACGACGACTATGAGTACGGCGCGAATAGTAGCGACAAGTTAATTGAAGATATTTGCTCAGAGCGTAATATTAACTTGGTTGAATTTAGCAAATTTTTCGAAAATGTTGAATGCTACTTGTTGCCCGAACCGGCCGATCCGATTCGTAAAAAACGCGTTGACGTAACTAAGGGATACTTTAGCGGCGATGATATTGGCGCTGACTTCTGGCGGTATATCTGGCTATTCCGTAGTCGATATATGGGTGCGGATAATACGGTTAAAACGTCGAGTTTAATCGCCGGCGAGTTGCTTGGAAAAGATTATCCGAGTTTATTGCATGCTATTTTCAACGCGATCGATCGAAATGAGATTCTTGAAATTGAGTCGACTACCCGCGCGTATACTACTGCTGAGAATAAGCTGAAAATTAACAAAATTGAACAGTTGTATTTGGGCGAGCTACGGCCAGAATTCAATCAATTTCTACATGATGAATTGAATACGAGCGAGCTTGAGAATGCGCACAATAGTCAGTCGAATAAATTGCTGGAAATATTTTTAGCTAGTCCGTTTTCAAAGTTTAAGAGTATCAATGATATTGACTACAACAAATTATTGATATCTAACTTGAATAATTATTACAACACATATTTGAACAATGCGAAATTATGGAAAACGGCGCTAGATTCTTATAAGCAAAACATTGATGCTTATATTATGCAAAAACCAGATGACGTAAACTATATTACATCGGAGCATGCTGAGTTTAAATCAACCAGCATAAGTTTATTCAATACATCCGAGACATTTAAACAATGCGGTGACATTTATGGCTTTGACTTTCAATACGAGCTTGATAAAAGTATCGAGCGATACTACCAACCAGTTTTGGCCAATGAGGTGCAGCGGCTAAATTCTAAGAACACAAAAGAGAAATGGATTGCGGGTCTGACTGGATTCGGCGGCTTCGTTGTAATTGCAGCGTGTGCAATGGCGAAAAGATAATATATTATACATAATAATGCTTTTATAAAAATTAAAATTTAAATTAAAGATCTTAATTATAATAACAATAATATCTATTTATTGTATAAATATGTGGATTTTTCGAATTATAAGTAATCACTCAACTTTTACAAATAAATAAATCTATTCGGAATTTAACTACCATTTGCTGTTAATTTTACATTTTAATTAAGATTTTAAATAAATAAACTATTGTTATAATTTTATTTAGGATAAAATAGGCCAAAACAAAATTGGCGCTTATAAAAACGATTTTTAACTAGATTAATCA
>JAQIXC010002266.1:0-11425 GCA_034697605.1 Metabelba pulverosa
TTTTCGAAATTAATTTTTGAATTCAATTCTTAGTATCAGTCGGAGGAACGCCGTCGTCGGCAGTGGCGCCGGGAGTGTCCAGTGAAGCGGTCGCTCAACGAAATGGTCTTTGAGTGCAATTCCATCTGATTTTCGAATTTTAATTCATTCCTATATTAAACCAATATTTATATTCTATTATTGCTTATTATTATCCAATCTTTAGCTTAATTTTCGATTCGTTCGCATTCTTTTGTTTTGTATTAATTTATAAAATGTTATTTTTATCAAATTATTTGTTGCTTGCTATCACTTTTATTTTAGACATTTTTAAAACCTGATATTAACTTTAAAAAATATATATATCTTATTAAATATTATTTCGATTGTTTTCTTATTTGTTATAAATAATTATTTAATAGATATTTTGTTTAATTTTATTATAATTTGTTATAATTTGAAATTTAAAAAATTATTAAACAAGTCATTTACTCCAGAATTAAATGCAATTAGATAATTACATCAAAAATCGCCCCCGATAAATGGAAATTTACTTACGATTTTAAGAAATTATAATGCAAAACAAAAATTTACTTATTTTTAATGATAAAAAAAACAAAAAACAAATTTTGTATTTAAAAAAATCTTGAAAGAAAGTAACGATGAATAAGTAACTAGTTTCAAATAAATACAATCATTTCAAAGTTTTCGGTTCTATCAAAAAAAATAAGTAATTTATAATTAATTTAATTATTATTGTAATTACGGGATAAATTTAAAACCTTTTGTGGAATTGAATAGTAATTTACGAAAATAAATACCGATTCCGACCAATAGAGCGACGATTAATACACTCATCAAAACGATTAGCGATATATAAATAATTGTTGAATTGTTTGACGATTCTGGCCAACAGTGTGCGGCAAATGCGACCAGATTTTTGGGTTTACACTGTATAAATTAATTAGTACTTAATTATCAAAGCAAAAGTAATAACTACTTACACCATCCGAGTGTGTCTGGCCTTCGGCTATAGTGCAGTACTTCGGGCGTCCGTCGACGTCAAACATCACAATATGTCCTCTTTTGCCGCTAATCTCGTAGTCGGCGATCGAAATGATGGCCAGATTCGGGTCGAGTTGTCGGACGAACGGCGGAATCAGACAATTGACGCATTCGGACGACTCGTAGAACTTCTCGAGCGTCGACGAATAGAAGCGTATATTTCGGTTGCGTTTATGCAATACAACGAAACGCAAGTCTTCGTTCAATTAGTCGCTCTTCGGGTTCGGGTTGAAGACAATCTCGTTGTCGACATCGAACAGGGAGTTGACATCCGTGAACGGGGGGCCGTCCACCTGCTTCTTCACGTCATACCAACAGCAACAGGAGGTCTCGGTTTTGTAGCCGTGTTTGCGAACCTATCGAACGAATACATAGTATATAAATATATAATTGAAATAAATATCAAAATCGCAATACAAGACATCGGTGTCTATACGACACGTCCGGTCTCTTCTGCACTCGAATCCGCGCCGAGAATTGGATCCAAGCGTTGGCGTCCAGTTCCGCGACTTTATCGACATATTTTATTGTCAATTTCTGGTTGTTATCGGTCTGGTTGTTGACCTCGAGTGCGATCACCCATTCCTTACTATTCGCGTACATTAGGTGCACATCAAAGAGCACAGCCGTAGATCCGGGCGACCAATCCCAGCGCCGATACACCTGAACGCCAGTGTATGTACCGTTCGGTCGAATGAGTGAACAAATGTCTTCGCTATTGATGTCAACGATAAGACAAAACAACGTTATAGTGAGCGTCGATAGCATTGCACAAGTATTTCGATTCTTTGATAAAATTTAGTTTAATTAAATAATTTGAAAAATTGTTATGATGATTTATACACGAGACATGAGGACTAGACTTATCATTAATGCTAAATTCAATAGCTCGTTCTATTTTATTATTTGCTCATGTTGCAACTTGTGTTATAATACAGTTGTTGTTGACCTGGACGTTTACTTTGACTTTACCATGATTATTACCGCCGCGATCTTGATTTTTTTACACTTCCCGAGCACAGTTAACGCTATAAAAATAGAATGTATAATTAAGAATATTTTTTCTATAGTTTTCCAATAGTTTGAAAAATTTAACTATTATTTAATGCTCGAGATATTAGTTCAAAACAAGTTATAAGCAAAAACTATCATGCTAGTACAGTATAATATTATAGCAAATTATTTAAAAATGTCGAGATAATTAATCATTCTTGCATATAATATGTTTAAATAAATCTGAATAACAAATATAATTGTAATTATTATTTAGCAATGAATTTAATCCAATTGTCTATTATCTGTATTATCTGTACATCAATCGGCGAATGCACTGAACATATCTGTTCCGCACTTAAGCCGAACGGCGTATTCGCCGGCATTTCAGGCATTTATACCGATCGGTACGCAACGGGCCGGACATTTAGCGGCGATAACTACTTTATGTATGCAAATGGTAAGGAATGGCAGTTTGCGCTAACGGTCAGTGCGGACAACAGCGACGCCGACATCCAGTGGTTCGACAGCGACAGCATCAAAGTGCTGCACAAGGATCTGGTCATTCGATTCGCCGCTTTGTGGGACAACACCGATCGCAACCAATACAAGTGTGACGTCTTGTCGCAGATTCTACACAAAACCCAATCGGAGATCTTGTGCCGCACTGTCGACAACCCGATCGGTGTCCGCAAACAGTCGACGCATTCGTTCCGCAATACCATTGCATTCAATCAGTTCATCGGTTTCGCCGATAACAACAGTTCGGTTCGAGTTTTGCTCTTCGACCGGAGCGTACGATTCTATAGTCCGGCCGATAATCAAGTGCAGAATGAGAACGCAGTCGACTGTCCACATTGCAGTGCACCCGCATTCCTCGCACAGGTAGACCCGAGTTTGCACATCAACGGCATTACTGACTATAGCATCGATGCCCAACGTAGAGGCCATTTGTTAGTGTTTAATGAGAATGGAGTTCCAAAATACTGTATTACACCCGACGGTCGGCCACTTTCTCCGCGGGTAAGACATCGGCAATTTTATACAGTTGTGATTAACTGTTAGGTTTAGTTACTGTTAGTTAGGTTTAACTGTGTGTTTCCAATGGCAATCACGATAACAATTTACTATTTAATTAAACGAGTAGTTTGTCATTATTTCAAACTTTTATAATAATTTATATGAAATTATTTAACATATTAGTCGACGAATAATAAAAATATTTTAACATGTCATTTTGTACTTTACATAAATATGAAAAATTAATTCAATTTATACTCAAAAGTACAAATTAATTGGAAAATATATTTGATTTGTGCTACTGTTTATTGCTAAAGTTTAACAAGTTAAACATACTAGTCCTGTCTACCTGTTAGCTTAAAATTTGATTATTTCATATTTAAAATATATAAATTTAAATTATACTGTGTAAAATAGTGTCAACCAAACAATTTGAAAGTTTTGGCCAATGAATGCTTTCCGAACGCAATCACAACAACGACTGCCTTCAGTGCTACCGAAGCGAGTCTTTTGCCGTATATACTGATCGGCGTTTCGACTCTTTTCGTAGTTTTGGTTTCGATACTAATTCTCGCGTTTCTCGTCTATTGGCTCTGTTTTAGTGAGTATTTTGTTTTTAAATTAATTTTTATTAATATTTTATTTCATAGAACCAAAAGCTGGCGGAAGTGTTTACCGACAATAACTCGCTTTCATTGCATCAAGCTTATATTTTAATCTATTAAAATTGTATTATAGTAAAATACTTCTTTATAAAAACATATAATTATTAAATAAATAATAAAGAATATAATAGAAATTAATTTGTGTATAGATATGTAAATGTTAATTTTTAAAAATATAATTATGTAACATTTAACTATTATGTAACTACTAACAAATATGTGCAATTAATTTGAATTAAACCAAAATATTTAATAATCTAAAAACATATTTTCCTAATTTATACTTATTAAATTAAATTAAATAAAAAACACTATTATCACAATTTAACTACATTGTTATTTATACACTCTGATTATAATTTAAGCAAGAATAAAAATGAATTTTAAACTCGGGTTAATCTGTATGCTGTTCTTCGCATCAATTTTTGGTAATAATTTACTTAGTTTATTTAAACACTTTTTAAACTACTCATTATTTTTTTTTATATTTTACCATTTAATTAAACATACTATTTTATAGCGGTAACTGTGGAGGGTAAAAAAGGTCGCGGCGGTGGTAATCATGGTAAAGTCAAAGTAAACGTCCAGATCAACAACAAAGGCTGACGTAGGCGCTAATCAAAATGGTGCAAGCTAGATTTTTATTTAATAACTTATCAAGTACTATCAACAACTTTATGCTTGCTCATTTAAATCACACTTGACAAATCAGTGAACAAATGTTTTGTTTTTATTAAAAATTATCAAAGTAAAAATTATAATCTACTGTATATTTACATTGTAAAAACCTTGTTATTTCCTAATAAATAAATAATTACAAATATAATATATGTCACAAAATTGCAAACATTATAAAAATAAAACTTTTTACATGATTGTTTAAAAATTCGTATCGTTCGGAAACATCAAATTCAACACGCACTTATCATCAGTGCTAGTGTTGACGAAAACAATTTCTTTGCGTTTATTATGTTTACAATTTTGGCTGAATTTCTGATTTGAAAACATTTTCAGTAAGTTATCGATCGGACTCTCAATGAGTAAATGCAAAACAACGGCCAAACATATCGTTAGCATTAAGTCAATGATTATGTTTTCAATCTATAAAACAAAAATATAAAAAAACAACAAAATTAACAACAATTGGCATCTAAAATATTGCGAAATAACTATGCTAACATACCGTTGAGGAATGGGTCATAGCGTACACCTCTTTTCGGGTAAACATTCGGTAATTTATTACAACGGAATGTAGCACTAAAATTGTGATGGATAAACGCGAAATCGGGCGAAATTTATCCGAATTAAACAGTTTACACATAATTCCTGTGAAAATCAAATTAAATTATTTATGCATTTAGTCAATCAACAAAATAAATATTAGCAAGCTAACTGACCTCCTCGGCCTGTAGCGGAAGCGTAGATTGCCCAGGCGACACCAGTCGACCACATAATTTTACCAAGAGCATAGCAGAATAATAGATTTACTTGATTATTTTCTGTATAATTATTATCAAGTTGATTGTTCTGCACAAAACTTTCGGCCCAAACAATCGAACCGAAGCTGAGCGCCGGACAGACGACCCACAAGAGCGCCGACAGTTTGGCCGAGATTTTCAGATTCGGTCGGCATTTGACGAGATAACCGAGAATTAGGCCGAAAGCGAATGAACTGATGTACTGATCGGTGTATTGAGTGAACCGAATGATCGAGTGCTTAATCTCCGCCAACGAGTGCATCGATTGCAGTTCCATCGGCACGAGTCGTGTGCCCGCGAATAGCTTCGGCGACAGACAGGCCAGCGCTCCGAACAGTAGTATATTTACGCTTAGGATTAGACCGAATGCGCGACTCTTTCGCAGTATTACCAATAGGAACGGCGCGATCAGGTGCAGCTGGAATACCGGTGCCAAGTAGGTAGAGTTACACTGTATAAGTTAGATAAAATATTAGTTTATATTATCATCTAAATTTCGAATATTTATTATAATTAAAAAGTTTAGTGGATATTTAGATAGATAATTACTATTTAAACTATGTATTAATGAAACATAATTTATAGTTTACTAGTTTGTAAAAAAGTTATTATTTTTTATTATGTAAAATAATTTATTAAAATGTGTACTGGATATTGAAATAAATTTAGATGCTTCCTAAGTTAGTTAAACTACTGTATGTTTTAATAAAATATAATATTTGAGTTTACTGTGTGTTTAACTTATTTTTTAGCTAAAACCTGTAAATATTTTTTGTAATTATATTATCATGTCAAATTAATTTAAGTTAATAATAATATTTTCGTATTCACGTACCAATTCATCAAAATCGGTGAAATAATTGTTGAAAAGTAGCAAACATTGAAAGTAATTCGTTTTGCATGAGTCGACAAACTGCGGCTTCAACTGCGCCCAAAGCGGGCCACTGCCGAGACTGGCCAGTATGTAGGCGACGAGAAGCGGGCCGACTATGCGCCGACTCAGGCGCAGCCACCGGAGCAAACAGTAGCGCAAATAGTTGCCGATTGTATGACTGATTCGTTTGAATCCAAAATAGTTATATGAGATGATGAATGTACTGTTAAATCGAATAAATTAAGCAAGTTAGAAAAATAATTCATGAAATAATCAAGTTATTGAAAATATTATCAAGTTTAAACTGTAAACATTGGCAACATCTTATACCTAATTATAATAAGCGTTTCATTCGGGAACGGCGTTCGTAACCAAAAATATCGGTAATCAGTCATCAATTGGTTGGGTATTGTAGTGAAGACTTGTTTCAAACCAATGGTTCCGATATATAGCGGCGAGAGATACGAGCGGCCGATGAACGTCCAGAAGACGAAGATCAGTAATATCGTGTCGGCGCTCGTCACGCGATTCGGATTATCGGCGAACAGTTTATTCGTATTTAATATTATCGAAAAGCAGTTCCGAAAACCGATCGATAGTTGACTTTTCGGGCTTTCGCCGCGATTTCGGTATTTATCGTACATTTCCAGTGAAGTGCTTATTAGCGCCAAAATTATTAATGTACTAAATATTGCGCTAAAATTGTTTAAAAAACATTATCATTATTATTTAAATGTACACAGATAATAATTTATAACCAATTAACTTACATAGCAGTTATCGCGTAATTATCAAGATTGTTTGACTTATGCTTAACATCACAGTCTGGTCCGAGTCGTATAGGAACTCCGATTTTTGGTTCGAAAACTTTTAACATGACAAAAAATTATTTGTAATTAAGTTCTACATGTATAATTTAAAATTATTTATGCTAAATAACTTTTATCTTTATCTTACTTTTATTAATGAGATTCTCGATCTCTATGGCCGAACACTTGGACGGAATACAAACGCCGAAACGGAATAACGGAAAGTAGTTGTCGCGGCGATCGGCGGCCGTAGTGAACGCCAAAAGCATTTTGAGTTTATCGAGATTTTTGCGGAGAAAGGCCTCCAATTGCGGCGAATCCGTCGAAATGTTTTTGAGTAAATTGTTTCGAAACGTCGCGTCGAATACGAGCGACTCGATTAGGTCGAACGGGAGGACGGGTTTGGCTAAACAGTATTGGCCTTCGACTTCGCGACCCGATCGCGGGTCACCACTGCTCACGTCTAGGCATTCGTCGTATTCGCCGAAACTTGTGGTCACGCCTTCCGCTATACCCGACGGCAATTTGGCCATTGAGTCGATAACTATAGAACATAACAGCAAGAATATTTAAATATTTTTATATGCAATTTAATTTTAAATTATGATATTGTTTAAGCTGTTACTATGTAGAAACTGTATAATGTATTCTTACATTGTAAACTTGTTTTAACTAGCTATTTAGTTTTACAAGTATGTTTTAAATCATTTAAAAGCATAAATATTTATGAAATTTGTTTAAAATACTAAAATAGACATAAATATTACTAAGGTAATATTTATAATGTAATATTAGACGCAATAGACTAATGTAGGTTTAGTTATATGCTGTATATTTTTACAGGTTTAATTTTATTGTAGTTCTATTTTTAATTTGTTTAATTTATAAAATATAGTGTAGCATAATTTTATTTTAAGTATTTCATTAGTATTACTCTTTTGGTTTTAAAAAAAATAATAGTTTTAGAAAAAGAAATGCGATTAAAAAAATTTCCAAGAAAAACAACTACTTAACCTCGCATGTAATTATTGATTACAGTAACTAGCAAAAATAACTTTCCAATTATAAACAAACAATTAAGAAATTAACCAAGTTACAAAAAAAAACAAAAACAAAAACCATTGAAGTGAATAGAAAAAAACAACAACAAAAATTAATAAATCCGTGTTAACAACAATTAATGTACGCAGATAATATTTAATTTGCTAATTAACTCATTAAATTTAAACTTCCTCAAATATTAATAACTTAGCATAAAAAAATAATTGCCAATTGTATAATAATATACAAAAATTGCAAATTATCATGTGCAAGTTAAAAATATACCTGTAGGAATTGCGAAATAGAAATTAAAAATTAAACAAGATAATTTTATAATTACGTTTAATTGCCCATAGCTTGCGAGCGGTGAGCGCCTCGTTAGTGGTGGCCAAAGCGGCCATACATTCGGCGCTTAGCTCGAGGCCGGGCGACGCGAGCAGTTCAAACATCCGGAGCGTCGTTAGCGTATGAATCGGTTTCAATGTTTGCATTAAATTCCCGAAAACTTCCGATAACTTCGCGAACACATCAACACCACTTCGATTCGCGAAATAGCTATCGGCGCCGACCGGCTCGGCATTGATCGACAAGCCATCGAAAAACTTGTTCACAATCTCCGGCCCATAGTTACGATCACTACTATCATCGTCGCTCTCGTAGTCGTCGCTCTCGTAGTCATCGTCGGCGCCGTTGCGGTCGACAGTCGTGTCTTCGCCGCTGATTGTCGTGTCTTCGCCGCCGATTGTCGTCGTCGTCGGCGGCGGTGTTGTCGACACAAACGGCTCATATGTTCGCTGTTTATCGAAGTTATGGATAGTTTGCGAAACTTTCGACTCATTGCTTGAATCTGTCGATTCACGCGCATTGAGCTCCGGTAGTGAATCATGAATGCTATTCTCACTCTCAATGCTATCGATATTATCAAGATCGTAGCTTTGTTTCACCTTCCTCACCGCTATTGTGTCGATCGGCGCAAAACTAGCACTAATTAATATACTTATTATTATATAGTATTTCGATTGCATTGTTAATTTATTATTATTTTTTGTTCCAACAAAATAAGATTTACTATTATTAAACTATTATCTTTTGATCTTGACAGAATTCTACACACGTATATGATAGTATACTTGTCAAAACAAATTTATATTATGATGTTATATTAATCACTTTTTTTATGTAGAAATATTAATAAGTCTATATTTGTTGCGATCACATCGACCGGAAAAACAAAACAAAAATATAGTAAATATTGAGAAAATAGTCGAAAACATTGACGAAAAATCAAAAACAAGAAAAAACAGTAAAAAAGTGTTTTCACATCTGATAACGAATTTCGAGTGAAGAGCGAAAACTTTTATATGCAGCTTTAATAACGAGGCGAAGAGAGTGATTAAAGTTACATACGAGAAAGTTTTCGGATAAAAAAATTATTATTTATAAAAAAATAACATGCTGAATACCTGTTTTGTTGAAAGGTGAATTAGTATTGCTCACTAGGCGTGAAGTGAGTGTGTATTCCCTGCGACGGCTCGACGTCATACGCAAACGGAGTTTTCGATTTCTTACTAAACGTTTTGTTTTTTTTATCGGCAATACTAGCATGTATAAAGTAATGATATACAGTACAGTGTACAAAACACTCCCACCAAGCAATGACTTATATTACGTTTCGATTCATATTCATATATTTTTTCTGCATGATTATTTGATTTGTTTTAGCACTTGAAACCAGAATAACATTGATAACATAAACATGAATATTTATGAAACTTCTAGACATTAATTAATCATACTATTTTAGTAAATATTTTGTTACAAAATATCTACCTGTACTATTTATTATAAGATATAAATCTTTAGTGGGATAATAATAATGCTATTAAAATAATTTGCATAAATATATCATTTATAAGTGAAATTGTTTTTAAAAATTTATTTTGAAACTGAAGAATATTTTAAGTTTAAAATTTATATGTATTTATAGACAACAAAGACTTTTATTGATTTAGTCATTTGTTGCTAAGCATTAAATTAATTGTAAAAATGTGCAGTCTTCAACTTCGAGCTATATTATATAATGCATTATACTCTGTATTTCTAAATTAATCAACAATTATTACAATGTTCTTTGTGTCAATATAGTTCGTTACATATTTATGTTAAATTAATGTTAAACATTATTTTCGTAGACAACTGATAAAATATTTAAAATAAATATTTGAATTTTGGTTTTATATAAAATATATAAATTTCTATGTACTGTATAAACTATATATAAATGTTCTAAATATAAACTTGATAAAATATATACTATTCTATTTAACACTTATAAATGTGATTGAGTAGAGACGAGCGGACAGTTTGTTCGGGAAAATCCAAATTAAGTCCATTATTTCAATTCGCGCAGCGATTCGTTAAATCAATATGAAATTATGATTTTCTGATTTACAAATTTACAAGGTTAAACAAATAGTTATTTATATGCAACATTATGCTACACTATACTGGCTATGCAAATTAATATGTGTGTATTTAAAATTACATGTTTATATTATTTTTGTGTGTGTGTATTAATATAACTTTAAGTTCTATTAAAATATAAAAATAATAAATTAATTAAAAGCTTAATCTTTTAGTTAATGATGCTTGATACAGTTGGTTTAGCTAAAATCATTAAGATTTGACGTAATATTTTCATTTGACGCAAAACTAGATTGGGTATTTGCCAGTAATTAAGTTTGCTAACTTTTAATTAATTATAATCTCTAAATATATACACTTTTAATTATTTCTATATTAATATTCAGCGTTAAAATCAATTAAAAATAAAGCATGATGACGGTAGTATTTTTAATTATATAATTTTTATCATTAATACATGTAAGTTTTATAGGTATTTTCCATTTCATTTATACTTTAAACATTTACTAAACTTAATAATTAAATTGCAAAACTATTTTAATTCTAGTTGAAAATATAATTACCAATATAATAACATGTGCAATAATAAATTATAATTTTTTATCCTCTTGAATATCTATTAAATAATACATGCTTAAAATTTTTTTTATTAAGTTAAATAAATTAATTATTGTGCATTGTATTTTAATTTGCATATATTAATACAAATACATATAATTAAAATTAATTTCCTTGTACATTGACGCACGTAAACTTTTTTTCACTTAGGTTAAAAATTATTGGCATGACTAAATCAATATTTTAAACAATTAATTAAAAATTAAAATAAACTATTTGTGTTTTGTACAGTACATTTACACATGTTAGACACATGTCCTAACCGTTTGTCCTAACCCTTCATCAGTAGCCGCGGGTCATCAGTGGCATGTAGTCTAACCTTGATCAGTGAAAAACTAAGTAGTTAATTTTAAAGATTAATTATAAAGAAACAGCATATAATTATCCTGCGCGCAAAACATAAACTGCTTAAATTTCAAGCATTATTAGTGTAAAAATAAAAGTAACTTTATATTGCAT
>JAQIXC010002267.1:0-11424 GCA_034697605.1 Metabelba pulverosa
AATTGTATTGAAATATAATTATAAAATATTTAACATATTAATTTCGATAATTTTTTAAGTGTACAAACATAAATCAATTTAGAGTTAAGCAATTCAACATTGTTATAAGTTTAATATCATAATTATACAGTACTATAAATATTAAATTATTTAAAATATTAAAATATAAAATAAATTTTATAAAATTGTTATTGTACGTTTAAACGTATTATTTGAATAATGCAAAATTATATAAATTAAATTGTATTACAATTATAATTTTTAAAACTAAATAAAACTATATTGTAATTTAGACCGCTTTAGATAAACTGTAAAAAACTGTAAATTTATACATAATTTTATATAAATAATATTTATAAAATATTTATATATAAAGTGACAACGGAGATTTACAGGAAGAATAATTATCATTTTCTAAATAAATGAATAATAATAATTCATTGTAACTTGAAACTATTTATTTAAAACAATATATAAAACGCACTTTTATACCGGTAATTTAAAAATATTAAAAGCTTTTATTAAATCTAACAACTTAGCTTTAATATTTATTTAATAAAGATTTACAAATATTTTATATTAAATTTATATATAGTTTTTTTGGTTTAAAATTGTAAAGTAGCAAACCTAAATAATCGTTGTTTAAATTATTAAGAAATATCGATAATGTGTGCACTCTTCGGCCGTGTGTCGGCGCAGACACTTATGCAAATGTAGTTTAAGAATAAGCAGACTATTATATTTATTATCTCGAGATTCTCATATCCGACTTTTAGAATTATTATAGAAATTATTAAATTTATACAGTGTTTTTTAAAACTATTATAAATTTTATAAAATTAAAATAAATAATTAATTCTATTGTTAACAATAATTTTGCTGATTTATTAATTGCTTAATTTATTGCATGTTATTAAAATAATTATAATGAATATTTATTTACGTGTGTATATTTTATACTCCAAAATAAAGCTGTAATATTTTTTAAATATTTAAAAAAATATAATGTTGTAAATGTTAATATAATATATGGAACCACAAATCTGATAACAAAATGTTTTTAGAAACACAATAAAATAAAATAAAGTTTACATGCTAAAATGTTTTAGAATGTTTATATTAATTATTAAATTTTACAATATTAATATAAATATTTATAATTAAAATTAAATTGAAATAAAATTATTATAAACTGCACATTTTTGTAAATTGTTACAGGATGGAATTGATTTTCCTCTCAATGATAAAGAGATAGTTAAACCCAATAGATTATGGTATAATAAATTTTAGTGTATAATCCAATTAAATGTAAAACGTTTATTGTAAAATATGAAAATATTATCTATAAAAATTGTTAATAGTAGCACAAATTTTTAACACGATGACTGAAATTATAATTGTTAAAGAATGTTTGGGTTGCAAGCCATAATTACAAATATATATATTTTTAATTAATTTTAAACAAATTTATGTTAAATTTTACAGTTTATTCTATAGCCGAAATCCACTCGAATGCCCGATTGTTCCGTAAAATACAAATAAATGTTAAATATTAGGGGTGGGTATAAGTAATGCGGTATTTGGTATACTTTTTTCTGAACAGGGCTAAATTTCTAAATAATAATACCCAGTGTAAGATTATGATATTAAATTAAAGTATACATATTTAACTTTTATTTATTGTATGTGTTCATTTTTAAAATATTCTGTAACATTATTTTATCATGTGTCCAAATAGAGCAATTTTTTAAATTTCTGAGTACCTGGTTTAAAATACGTATAAGTTTTTTATTTGTAATTGAATAAATTTGTTTGTATGAAAGAAATTAAACTTGAATAAATAATGAACAAAAATATATCCTGGTCATTCTCCTATGTTTTGTAGTTTTCTAGTAATCGTCATATGAATAATAGGTAAATAATGCAAATTTATCAATTTCTGATTGAATTTTATTATTTATATTAAATATTACCATTTTTTACAAACTATTTACAAACTATTATTACAAACATATATTTGAAACTAATTTTTAGCAAGTTTATGTTAAATTTTTCTGTTTATTTGTGCCCAAATGCTATGTCGTATGCAGATGTTGTTTGAGAATAAGCAGACTATTTGTGTGTTTGAGGCAAAACTCGCTAATATAGAGCTTCGGAAGGCATTGGTATTCCTCGGGATATGGACTCGAATACCAGACCGACATCTCGTAGCGGCTCATCCGCACGAGTCGTATGCCGCGACATATGTATACTACACATACAGTAGTAAACTGTAAACTAAACTACAAATTAAATTCAAAATCAATCCAACAATTTGTGCATTTTAAAATTGGATTCGATATCTAACACACATAACTAATGTTTGTATTGAAATAATTTTAAAATATAAAGTGTTTTAATTAAATCTAACAACTTAGCTTTAATATTTTATTTATATAGATTAACAAATATTTCATATAAATTTCATGTGTGCACTCGTTGGCCGTACAAGTAATAAAAGTTTATATAAACATTCATAAAATTGGAGTAATATTTTTTATCAATTACAAATCAATATTCACGGTTGCAAAATACCAGTATGCACATATACGGAGCAAGCAAAATATTTTATAAACTCTTGTATTGTCTACTATGCATGTTTTGTTTTAAAAACAATTATTTTAGCAAATAATAATTAATTTAATAAAATTTAATTGATTCCTTTATAAGTCCTAATAGATTCATCCCAAATTTATACAAGTAACATAATTTAGATCAATTTAAAACGTATTCATGTTATGATTTACAGTCTTTGTATAGTTGAAAATTTCTTTGGTTACAGTTTAGATTACGGTTTAGCAAAAGTTTCATTATTTCGTTAATGGGTGACCATAAATATATTAAATATACTATTACGAAATTATGACGCATTATTAAATAGATTAATTAAAGAAATGTAAAAATTAACTTTAATTAATAATTATTGTATATTTTACAAATTTACTTGTAGACGTTTGCGAACAATTGTTCCAATCAATAAAAGTAAAGATTAAATAAGTTATAACTAAATTTTTAATATGTACTTAAACATATAATGGTTAATTATTTTGATTTTATATAAAACTCAAAATTTATTTTGAAAAATTAGTTACATAATAATAATTTGAAATTAATTTATTTTAGATTTAATTAAAATTTTATTACTTTTATTAAATGTCATTATTATAAAAATCAAACAAAATAATTATTTTTATAATTGAAATTTATTTTATTTTTATAAATACTATTTAAATTTGAATTTATGCTTGCAATAATTAATTAAAAATATCTTATATTTATTATATTTTAAGATGCTACAATTTTACGTGTTTTTAAAAATATTATAATACTATTGAGGCTGGTAACTAACCAAGTTTATAAACATTTTTTTAATGAACATTAAATAATGCATAATTTGATTTAGATTACAGCTTTACTATGAATAATAACATTTACAAATTTTCTTATTAATTTATTATAACTATGTAATAACAAGATATTTATTTTAATTGTGTAATAGTATCTGTTAAACAAACACATAATGAATTTGATGTTGGCCCATGCAATAATAGTCTCAATTCATCGCATTTGGTTGCATTCCCGACAATACAAAACGATTTTTAATCAAACATTAGTTTAATAATTATTCTAGCATGTTAATTTAATTGGGGTTTAACCGCGATTATAACTAACGTTTATTTATAAAATATATATTTGTTATGCTTAATTTAATTTAATTTTAATTAGAATAATTGCATTACATTACAATAACAAAATATTATTATTGAATATAAAAATTGCATCTTTATTATTTATTGTAATACCAATTAGTAATAGAGTTATTAAGTACCAATCAGAAACATGTTAAAATGCAATTTTAAACATTATCAATTACATTTTAATAAATTATTTTAAAATCTAGCATTATAACATAAGTTGAAATAATTATCTAATTAAATATTATCAAATTAATAATTATAAATACTATTATATTTCAACTTTAATACAATGATTAAATGTAGAAATAATGTTTGCGATGTTCCTAATCAATTTGGAACTTCGGTTGAGCTACCGATGCGACTACCTGTGCGCCGAGTGCTGAGACGAGGAGCGAAGTATCGGCGCCGATGCCCGACGACGAACCGGTAATCATAACGACTCTATCTGTAAAATAACGCGACATATGTATACTACACAGTAGTAAACTGTAAACTAAACTATAAATTGCATTCAAAAGCAATATAACAATTTGTTCATTTTAAAATTGGGCTTCATTTATGCCGAACATTACTAATGTTTGTATTAAAACATATAATTATATAATATTTAACATATTAGTTTCGATAATTTTTAAATTGTACATACATAAATCAATTTAGAGTAAAGCAATTCATCATTGTTATAAGTTTAATATGATAATTATACAATACTATAAATATTAAAACACGAATTATAGTTAATAATATTTTTTATTGTATGCTAAAATTATTATTATAATTTTGGATTATTAAAATAATTTTAGCATACAATAAAAATATTATTAACTATAATTCGTGTTTTAATATTTATAGTAATTTTGTATTATAAAATTATTTTAATAATGCAAAATTATAATAATAATTAAATTGTATTACAATTATAATTTATTATAACTTAATAAAACTATATTGTATAATAAAATATTTATACAATATAATAGTTATAATTAAAAGCAAAAATGTTTCATAAAATATAATTAGAGATTACATCGAATTAAGTATCAATTGATCTGCCGGTGCGTCGATCGTCTCGTTCTGTTCGTCACTGAAATCCTGTGCACTATCGGCGCCGAGAATTTGATCACAAAAATCCGAACCCAAATACTCAGTCAATACTTCCTGCCGTTCCTCTGCCGTCTCGCCCGACAATCGGCGAAATATTTCGTTCCAATCGATTGAGTCGTCATTTTCTACTGCATTCACAGCACCGGTAGGTATCCCGTCGTCCGCCACCGGCTGCTCGAAATCATCGCGCATTGCATTCAGATCTTCGCACTCATTGGCCAACAAACCCGCTAACGCGTCGTATTGGTCGCCGTCGGCCGAGTAGTGTTGCGTCGAATGCTCGAACTCTTCGGCCGACTCTCCCGAACCGAACATTTGAGATCCGAATTCCATTTGCGATTTAGACCTGTTATTTAGTTATGCATTAAATTAACAATTATTTAAATATGTAATTGTTTTTAATTAATTTCCAAATGATTATTTATAAAAGTGTTTCTTATAGTATGCATTAATGTCATTTTAGATATAGAAAATTTTACAAAGTCAAAAGTTAGAAGCTATCGGTCAACTTACTCCTTAAGCAAGTTCAAACCCGATAGTAGATAGTTACTTAATTAAGAGGTCAACTTACAATTATAATGCAAAATCACAACCTTTTAAATTAGTAATACAGTCCATATTCGATAAGAGCAGATGCTCGGTGCTTCGAGAATAATCTGCTCTTATGGAATTCTGCTCTTAGAGAATACCCATTCAGAAATTACGTAAAAATTATTTACAAATTAGCAAATTTGCACCGTACTTGCTGTACTATAAGCTGTTTTCTTGTTAATAATTAAATTTACAATATAATTTAAATATGTTTTAACATAATTTTATTACAATTAATTAATAAATACAACATTTTAGGATAAAAAAATAGGCTTTAAAATAGTTATAATTATGCAATTAAAACATTTTAATGCTTTATAATTCTACATTTATACGTAATTTGATTTAATTTTAATTTTAAAATTAATATCAATATCGGGTCACGTTAGGTTTAACTAATTAAGTTATAGTTAAGTTTATAATTTACAAGTTATTATAAAATTATTTGTTTATTAATTTTTAATATGCATGAGCTAAATGTTCATGTTTATAATTGCAATGCTCTTATACTATGCAACTATAATTTTTTATTAAATATTGTGAGTCAACTTACTCTATAAATTTGTGACAATTTCTAATTTTATAAATGTAAATCATATGTAGAATTTACATAATAACTTTTATTAAGTAAGCTAAGATCACTATTTATTATATCTAAATCTGCGAACTACATTAAAATAAGGATCCATGGTTTATACAAATATTATACATTTATTAATTAATATATTATAAAGTAATAATATTATAAAGCAAATTATTTTTTAAATTTATTGATATTTTAACTAATAGTTTGTATATTATTTAAAAAATACTATATTATAATAAATAATTTTATTCTTATAAAATCATTATATGAAACTATTTTTAATTTATTGAATAAAATCTGCTTTAATAGAAGTAGAGTTGGGTGACACGTGTTGAGAATATGTCTGCTCTTATAGAATATCTGCTTTTAGAGAATCTGCTCTTAGAGAATAGCTTTTACATTAAACTGCCCATAGGAACAGCTGGTGCTTAGCAAAGTATCTGCTTTTATAGAAATCTGCTATAAGAGAATATGCTTTTATCGAATATGGACTGTATGTATAGGAATGCGGTGGAGTTCTCAACCATTTTAATGTATATTATATTACAGCGTATAACATGTAATATATGCTTATTTGACAATGTTATTTTATTATTATTAAAATTTAAACTTTATAAAATTATTTATTAGAATAATTTTTATACTAATTTATGTTTAAAATTATAAAAATATTAATTAATTCATTAATAATTAGCTATTTATAAAATTAAATTTTGTTTATTTGACCGTTTATTTAGTGAAATTTAATATAGATGGCGTTATTTGTAATATACTGACCTGCATGCTATTTTACGGACACTTCCTCTCTCATGCCAATTTCAACAAATGATCAAGGTTTAAAACCTTATTTATTAATAATTATATATTTTTAATTTATTGTGATTAAAACTTTATAATTTATTATATAATATATTCGATTCTACAGTTGGTGTTTGTATTAATCGTTGCGATAGTGAACGAAAACCTATCGAACGCTTTGAGTTTTAATTAAGTCAACGAATACAAGAATTCGCGCGATTTTACCGATAAAGTGGTTTTGGTCAGCGGCCAATCGTCGGGTATCGGCGCCGAAATTGCGCAGTGGTTTTCAAAGCTCGGCGCACATCTAGTCGTTACCGGCAGGAGTGCTAAATACGCTAAGAATGCGATCCGAGATGCGCGACGTTTTTTACCGAATAAATCGAAAATAATATTTTGATTACCATGTAAATTTTATAAATTGTGCAGTTTGATTATACTGTATACAATTTATTGAATAGTATATTCTATTGTTTGTAATATTTGTGAGAATTTTTGTGTATTTGATATTAGTATGCTACAAATAAATTAAATGCTTATGGCTTTATTTAAAAATACATACTAAATTCTATTTGAAATAATCTATATTTATTATTGTGCTTGGTACATTTTTAGCATTTAATTTTTTACCAAAATTTAAATTTAATAAAAGATTTGTTTTACGCTTTTACTTTATTATGCAAATATATTTGTGTGTAATTAAGTAAAATAAATGCGTAACACCAATTCTATCCAATAATGTAAAAACATATGAAATGCTATAATAAATATTGAAATAATGTTTTAATTACAGCCGTTAGGTATAGTCGCGGATGTGTTGAAAAGCCCTGATTTGAAGCTATTGTTGGATACGACGATCAAACGGTTCGACGAAACAAATTAGACGTTTTGGTCAACAACGCCGGCGTTTACCCGCATTCGCACATAAAACAGCCGAACTTTATGGACGTCGTCGACCAGATATTCGCGACCAACGTTCGGCCGGTCCTCGAGTTGAGTCATTTGGCAGTTCCGTATTTGGAGGCCACGAACGGCCCCATTATTATGATGTAAAGTAATGTCGCGGCTGATCAATTAAATTTTACATGTTACATTAGCATTATTAGTTATTATTAATGTTAAATTATCAACCATGTTATGTTATTTATGGTTGTCGATTAATATTTGCGCTAAATACAATTTTTTTCTGTTGATTGTACCTGTATATGCGTTCAATGCAAATGATAAATGTAGCGGCAAGCTCAAATAATAAACAAGTTCGAATTTATTGTTAGTGTTTTAGTTGAATTTGACGCTTATATAAAATAAATATTAATTTATAAAAATCTTATTATTTGTAAAATCATCTAGCACAAAAAATACTAGCAAAGCATAAAAGTTTAAACAAATAATATTAAAATAGTTCTTATAATAATATTTTATTATTGCTATGTTGTATAGTATACTAGCGCCACAGCTTGCGCTTAATTACATACTGTATATAATCATTCAGTGAACTTTTGTTGTAATTTCATATTAAATATTCAAATATTATTATTTTTATTATATATATATTAAAACCTTTATTCTATTCATTGCGCTATTAAAAGTTTAGAATGATAACATTGTTTGACATGAAAATGTGTGTAAAATGTAGAAGCTGGACAATTTTTTAAACTGGCTAAAAATAGACAATCCAGTCCAAAACTGGACATCTGCATGCCCAATTTATGCATAGTTTTAAATATATAGTAATAATCACAAATTTCAGATGCTACTATTTCATATTGAATTTATTCGTATTTTATATAAATATTTTTTTAATTAATGAAATAACAAAATTTAATTTTAATACTGAAAATTTTAGCCATACATTGTAGAATAAGCTAGTTATTAATAAAAGCATAAAATCTTTACCAATTATACTAATACATATAATTAATTTAAACTGTAACGTTAAATATATAACTGTTTAATATTAATTTAAAATAACGTATTTAAACATTTGGTGTCAATCAAACGAAATTTTATTTAATTATTAATCTTATTTCAAAAAAATATTTAAAAATATCAGAGTAACCTTAACTATAATTTTGTCTAGATTATATTAATTTGTTTTATTGGGAAAATAAATAAATCTAGTAAACATGTTTAAAAATTACTTAACTCAAAAAGTAAATTTATACAGTAATAGCAAGATTATTTACATAATAATTTAGTTATAAAGTAAATACTAAATAGTACGACACATAATTTTATTATTTTTGTTTAAATAAAAGGCACAAAATTATGGCTATAATTGATTAATACTTTTGGCGTCAATGAGAGGGCGCAGTCGGTTTTGGCTTTTGTAACGCATATGACTATTTTGGCGCTATAATTACTAAAAAAATAGTAAATGGAATGTAAAAATTCATAAATTATTATTCATGTTATAAAAAATATCTAATAAAAATCAATTGCAGGCAATCTATTATGACAATTTTTGTAAATATACTTTAATAAAAACTATAATTGCTATGTTTTAGTAAATAATGTAATACTAACACACGTATTGTTTTTGTATTATTTTATTTTACCATTATATTATTGATATTATAATACTTAATATAAATAATTGTTATCTATTAAATTGTTATTGCTATTCTCTAATAAGTTAGTTGATTTAATCAGTCAGAACATTTAAATCACAATTTGTACTATCACGCATAATTAGTTGTTGGAAAATAAATACTAATATGAAATTTATTCAAGTAATTATAACAGTAAACTAGAAACTAATCAACACATAATTTAATTTTGCACAAATATGCCAAATAAGATTGTATCTAACAATATAGTATATAAATTTATTATAAGCAATCAAGTTAGATTAAGATACTAACATTCAAGTAGACACTACAGTAATGCTACATACAAAACTGTATATTTAAAGATAAACCTTATTCAAATTATTATAAAATTTTTTGTTTTAAACCTATGGCTAGTTATTGACATATTATAACAGTTTTCCAATTTGATATCTAATATAAATATTTCAATTTAATAATTTTATTTTTTGTAAAATTAAAAGTTTTATTGTAAATAGTAGCATAATTTATTTTAAACATAACATAATAATAATATTTAAATTACTTTAAATTTTGAAATTACTATTTAATAAAAATTAAATTTAATTAGGCATGCATAATGTTTTCAATAAATAATATTATCTATATTAAAATAATATTTATTAATTAAATTTGAGCATGGCCAAATTGTTTAAACAATTAATAAGTAGTTAAGACGGTTAATTCTTGCCAATAATTAAAAGATGATGCATGTTAGACTTATGCTACGGCGTTAGAGTTAGAATATTTGGAACATTGGGCGTTGACTATTTTAGCATAAAAACATAAAAGCATAAAAATTTAGCATAAAAACATACAAATTTAATATAAAAACATAAAAGCATAAATTTGAGCAATGAAACATTAAATCAAACATAATAACAATAAAGCATTAAAACTAAACCACAAATAAATAAAAAATTAACATTATAATATAGTAATCTATTAATAATTATAAAAAACTAATTGATAATTTAAATAAACACAATTAGATAAATTTTAAAATATATTTTAATATTTATATTATAAATAGAAAATTAAAATATAAAATATACTACTATTTTAAAAAATTTAATTAAATATTTTTATTTTATATATAATTAACAAAATTATATACAATGCTCTTCAAACGTCTGTAGCCAATAGCGATGTAGTCGACAGGACAGAGTATATGGCCAGTTGCCATAGGAATGTTTTTTCACAAGGTACTCGCGTTTTATTATGCTTGTTGGATAAAGAACATCAAGATGAACAACATTTCTATTAATAAAAAGTTTGCAGGGCAAATAGTTTACACGCTAGAGGGCTCCAAAGTATGGAGTTGTAATTGATTCAATTAAAGCTTTCATAAATAACTTTTTTATAAATGAATATGTTTCTATGTTGCTATTAGAAGTTGTGAATTTAGAACATGTGTATCGTTTAATTGAATTTGAAAATTGCTTAAATAAGAATCTATTATAAGTATTTATTCCAATATATGGTCTACATGTAAATCATCCTCAAAGTCAGCATTATTTTCTAGGAGTCGTTGAGTTTAGAACAAAAAATATTTATATATTTGATTCATTATTAGATAGTAAAGTTATAGAAAATTACAGAATGATATCTCATGTATTACTACAGATGGTAAACATTATGTATCAAACATATTGTGTTAAAAATGACTTATTTTGTGTAGATGAATGGAGCATTATAATATATTCGAATTCTGCCCAACAAAATAATTCTTATGATTGTGGTGTATACACAATATTAAATTGTGCTAGTATTCTATTTGGTAAACAATTGACTAGTTTAAACAATTCTGTACAAAGTAGATATTACATTTACGATATTTTAAAAAATTATTACAAAGATGATAATAATTATGTTAACATTCAAAATATACAAGGTGTAGAAACATGTAAAATTGATAAAATTAACATACAGTTAGAAAATACCACAACATTTGCAATGGATGCTATAAATAACTTTAAATTAGATTTAATGTCGGCACGGTGTCATTATGAGAAATGTA
>JAQIXC010002268.1:0-11418 GCA_034697605.1 Metabelba pulverosa
TTACGTACCAACACATGGAGTCCATGTATCACACGGCGGGCGCCGGCACTCTCGGCTATATGGCGCCGGAGGTTATGAGGAGTAAGAGCTATAACATAAAAGCCGATGTCTATAGTCTGGGAGTGATTGCACAGGAATTGTTTTATACGGATAATGATGAGTGAGTTTATTCACATCTTATTATGATCATAAGAAAATAAACAAATTCTAACACGTACATGTTTAATATTTACGCTTTCTTCAACTTCTATGAGTTACTATTATTTCAAGTAATATCAATAATAGTAAAATAATAAAAAATCTAGCAAACAAAAATATTAAACAAAATCAATTTGTAAAATTATATTTTTATAAAATTATATAAGTTATAAATACAAATATATATATTATTGAATTTGTACTTGTTTAACTTTACAGCACAAGCGCGCAAATGAGAGCACCCGTTACCGAACGAATGGTGAAATTGGTTGAAATGATCAATAAAATGCTTTCCGGAGTATACAGACAGCGACCGAACTGTAAGGAAATACTGCTTTCATTGAATGAATGCGCGTTCACTCGAATCGAGTTGAGTGCGAGTAAAGAGTTTGCGAATATTCCGAACGGTTTGAATGATAAGGAATACGAATTTTTTAGTATCTATTTTAACGATAAGAAATGCAGAATAATTTGATTTTATGTTATACGATATGTTAAACACAAATCTATACTCATCTTATTTAATAAAAATTATAATTGTTGTTAGCTGTCTAAAAATATATCCTGTTTAAAAATAATCTTGTAACACGCTATTAAAAACTATTGTTTTAATTTCGACTTATACGAGGATGGAGATTCATGATACAATAATTATATTTACAAAATGTTAATATTTAATAATTTTGTAAAATTTATTAATTATATTGACAAACTATTAAAAACTCATGTAAATCTAATGTAAAATCAAACACAATAATAATTAATTCTATATTAGATTTATCAACTCATTTCTGCTACTAATTTAAACATAATTATAAATAAAATTTTAATAAGTTTCGCAATTCTTATATATTTAAATGTAATTTATCCAGAATTCGAGACAATTCTGTACAATATTAGGTATAAAAGCAGTATTTTCTTTGTATTTGTTTCGACGAACAGTAAATCGATTTGAATTCAATTCCATGTAATTAGCGATCGCTTCTCCGCTCGAGTCTCGACTATACGGCGGCCAAACACTACCCGAAAGGACTGGAGGTTTGCTAATAATAATAGCCAACACAAATAAATAATATATAAAAATAGATAAATAGCATGTAATTATATGGAATAACTACCCATATTTAGCAAAATAAATCCATATATCCATCATTACAACACTCATACGTCTATCAATATCGCAATAACCGGACTTATAGAACGGGTAGCCGAATCCCAGCGGCAGCTCATCTCCATGGGTGGCATTGCACCATGTACTATTATAGCATACTGAGTGCGAATTAACATAGGTTAAATAATACTGATACACCATTCCTGTAAACGCCGGCTGTTTAGCAATACTCGCGGCGTAGAGCACCAGCGGACAGACGAAATGAAAGTCGCTATACGAGTGCAGTATTGTATTCCGGAGTCGATTCCGTTCCGTCAGATCGGTCTCGAAATGCGAGAATTCAAATGATTTCGTATATTCTTTCGCAACCAATTCGGCGACACTTTTGCTGTTGAAACCGACGAGAAAGAGATTCCGGGCGTCTGTGCGGGCGATGGGGACGCGGATGATCGAGTCGCGAACCCACGGGTCGTAGCGCCCGTATGTGAACTGATCGGCGTCGAGCAGTTTGTAGAACGTGGCCCCTTCGAGCGCCGTTAGGCCCGTTAGTATCGTTATGTTTGAAACGAATTTTCGGTCATTGATTAGTTCGGCCGCGCGTTTTGGCATAAATCGATCGCCGACGCAGAGCCCGAACTGGATGTCCAGTAGGCGACTGTCGATTGCCAACTGCGCGATCAACAGCTCGTAACTACTTTTACGGCGCAGGCACTTGAAGTCCAGGCCATTACAACCCAATGCGTTCGCAAACCGTTCAGCAATTTGTTGGCAATTTGTTATATTACGACCGAACGCATACGTAGTGCCTATAGCAAGAATTTTATAAATGTTCTTGATACTTTAAATAGCATAAGATTAGTTATATTACAATTGTCGAATAGCAAGGTAAAGAAGCCGAGACAGAATTTAGAAATGTAAGTAGATAAATGTTATATACTTTAAAACATTTATATTATCAATATAAATTTACATCACATTATTTGTTTTATCAATTATAAACAGTAAAAGTAGCAATAAACTGTAGATAAACAGTAGCAATCATATAAAAAACTGTTTTGGTTTGATTTCCTTTCTACTCCACAGTTTCATAAAAGCTTTGCTTTAAACTATTTTCAAACATGTTATTTTGCACAGAATAATTTGAGTTTTTATATTATAAATGTAGCAAGCTTGAAAATTGGTTTATTAAATATAATAATAGCATCAACGAATTCATACCCGACATGAGAATAGCCTTTTGGAAGTATTTCTGAGTAATGTCTGAGAGTATATGCGCCGCTACGGACCAACCGCCGGCGCTCTGTCCGAAGATTGTTATGTCGTTCGGGTTTCCGCCGAAGGACTCGATATTGTCTTTAGTCCAACGCAAAGCCAGCGCCTGATCCCAGAGCAGGGCATTACAGGGCGCGTCCGACGTGTTGGCGCAAAGCAGACCAAATACACCCAATCGGTAGTTAAACGTAACGACAACCACATCCCGGAGCGCCAGTATCTTACCCGAATAGGCAATACTGAAACTGGTGCGGAGTCCGCCGCCGTGTATGTAGAACATAACGGGCAGAGCGGCCGAGCGGTTGAGGGTTGGACTGAATATATTGAGGGACAGGCAGTCTTCGGCCGCGTCGACAAAGTTGCGCGGATTGTCGTCGAAGTAGATAACCGGCGGCTGAATACACGGCTTCCCGTATTTCGTCGCGTTTATCAACACTGGCTTTCGGTAGTGAATGGGTTTCGGTTTTCGGAATCTCAGAGCACCGATAGGCGGCTCAGCGTATGGTATGCCCTTTGTATAGTATTAAATATTATCGAAATTTAACACAGTAGTTTTTACTTTCAAATTATAATGAATTAAATCTTAGTATAGATTAGCTAAACCTTAAAAACATGAATGTTTTTGCAATACGATTCCGGATCCGTTAAACTGGTCGTCGGTATTGGTTGAGTACAACCCCTATAGGAGTGGTTACCGATTGATACCATTGTATTGCAATCGACTCTTGCGGCTGAAATTGGTTCAAAGTATAGATAGAAACTTATTAAGATTAAATAGGCATTTAGGTAAAACATTATTATTTTATAGCTTGCTTGATTTAAACTGTCAAACGTATTTTTACATTAAATAATATATCATTTTATAGTTAGTTCGATTTAATTACGTATAGCAAATTTTTCGTATAAAATAAACATGTTTTCAAATTTAATATGTTTAACATAAGTTTCAGTTAATATAAATAGATTATTTGTAAAACATTTACACTAGTTTTATTAAAATTATATTTATGTTTGTTTAATGTGTCAATTTATTTTGAAAAATTTTTACTACAAAATCTAAAGTAATTTTTAACAAGGTCAAAATATTTTTCAAACGTAATTTGCCCTTAGCTCATTAATAAGTGTATAAAAATATTTTTATAAATAATTATTTTAATTAAATAATAAATAGTGCATTATTTATAACTCAATATTTTGCACATAAAAATATTATAAAATAATTTGGCATTATTTATTTTACAACGAAATTTAAACTAACTAATATAAGAGCAAAACTTTATTTTATACAATGCAGTATTAATTTTAAGTGAATTGGAAACTACATTCGATTGGTTAGCAATTCATAAAACGTAGTTTATGTTCATTTTTAAATAGATTTGTTTACAATTCGTTTGTTTTGATACTTTCGGCAAAACACGTGTTTATTGTTTTGAGTTTAATATCCAATTTATTTCTTAAATTCAATGCAATTTTTGAAATTATTTTTGATTATTAAGTGATTTGTGTTTTCATTCGTTTGATTTAGAATTGTGTTGAAAATGAGTGGAACTGTGAGGCAATTGATGCGTGAATTGCGAGTCGAAAGCAATGAGCGATCGGTCAGTCATTCGCGCGATTCGTTCGACCGCTTCGGCGATGACTTCTGTGAAGTAGTGTTGAGTTATCTCTCATTCGACGACTCGTTTCGCTTCGAATGTGTGGCCAAACAGTGGAACCGATCCACACATCGAAGACAACACTTGCTATCGATTGACGAGAAGTTAATACAAAAACTGAACGCATTATCGGAAGCGAAGGCTTTGTCGGCATTCGAGTCAATACTCCGAAAGTGCGGAAACATAACTGCAATTCATTTCATTGATTATAACGATTCGTTTTCAATCAATTCAAGCGAATTGTTTGCATTGATTGAGAAATTTAGTCCGAATTTAACGGAAATTGAATTCAATTTCTATTCACTAAACGTCGAAACGATTGATCGGTTTTTCGCGAAATACGCGAAACGATTGCAAAGAATTCGTTTCGATTCGGACGTCACTCCCGAAGAGGACGTGAAGTCGTGTTTCGAGCGAAACGTCAAACTATGTGTTGATTTACGCGAACTGTCGGACAATGAGTTTAACCGCTTTCAGTCGCCAACTCTGGACATCATTCCCGATGTTTCGTACAAACGATTGGAGAAACTATGCATTCATTTCGACGCAAACTTCGGCCAAAATTTCGAAAATGTGGCGAAAAAGTACGGAAAGAGTTTGACTCGAATTGATTGCATTGTTCGACGAGATCTGTGCGACGAAACAGGCGTTAGTCTCGCGAATGGATTGCAAGCAATGACTGCATTGACGCGATTGGCGATTCGATTCAAGTCAGGAAAGCCTCGACTCGACTGGTTTCGCGCGATTGCCGCCAATTGTCCGCAACTGACGGCACTATCGGTCGAATCTATATATTCGCCGTTTTCGGACCGAATGTTCGACGAATTGGCGGAAATGAAACGATTGACGCGATTGCGAGTCGTGTGCCTAGAATTGCAAAGGACGGCAACCGGTGTCCGAGCGATGTGTTTAACGCATCTGCGGTTCGTATGCCATAACGAATCGATTAATTGGTTTCTCGAGTCAATCGACGCCCGAATGCCGAGACTTCGCGTTCTTTTCGTTTATCTTAAGAATCGGTTGACTACCGAAGGGATCGATGCGTTCGCACGACTGCCGAAGATAGTGTCCATTCGCTTCGATTCGGATATGTGGACCAACCGATCCAAAGCCGATTCGGCTCTAACGGAACTGATGGCCAAATCGGTGTCCATTCGCGAGATTCGCATAAATTGCGAAATCGTTTCGCAGTTTAATCGCAACGATTGGAAACGCATTTTTCGAATCGAATAATTGATTTTCACTGCAATTTATTTATAGTGTAATTGTTTTTTTGAAACAATTTAACAAAAATTCGTATTAAAACTTAAATATAAAATTTTGAAATAAACAATAAACATTTAAAATATAAATAATTTTCTTATTCGATATTATCCTTGACTTTGCACTTGTAATTTAACCGCTTATGTGAATAATTATTAAAAACTTGCTATTTTTCGCGATATTTTGTAATATATTTATGATTAAACTAGCAAGAACTAGTTTAGGTCACACATATTTTAGAGCTATCCTAAACTAAATCTTTAGCATGCTAGTCTGAGAAATGGCATGCGTTAATCGCGCGAAGTAGTCGTGTTGCAGATGCGCTCATATGAGAAGCCGTGGGTTCGCGTGGCGTAGACTCGCCGCCACTTTAGCGTCCACTTCGAGAAACGCGTAGTTTATGTTATTATAATTAACGTAATATAACATACAAATTTTTTTGAAATAAATATATTTGTAAAAATAACACAATATAATTATTTGTAAGAAACAATTTTTAATAATAATAATAAAAGTCTGCAGTAAAATTTATATAGTTTAAATACAAAATAGAAATTACTTGTTATCAAGATTTATTTATAGAGTATTGTTTAATTGAGCAGTAATTCATTTTCAAATAAATAGCACTTATCTGAATAGTTACCGCTTATCAGAAATAGATTAACAAGTAAAACGTATAAATTACTTTATTTTATAATCAATAGGTAAAACAAAGAAACTATTGGCAAAATAATTATTTAGTTTTGAATTACTAAAAATTTTTGTTTAAACTAATGGATGAAAACGAGATCGACATCGATGTGAACCGAAAGTGTCGATTCCAGTGCAAGAAATGGCTTCTCTTCTCATTCACATTAGTCTCGATAATCGTGTCGATAGTCATGGCTGCGACGGCGCGGAAGATAGTCTACGACGAGTTGGATGCAAACGACGCGCTCTCGGATGAGGAGAAGGATGCGGGCGCCGTAAGTGTGCCTTTTTCACTAAATGCACAATAAATACATAATAATAACAAATAACTTATGCTTCCTTATTTTTATATACCTGCACACAATTTATATCTAATTTTATGTTAATTAAAAAAATCATACCTGTTAATAAATTATAGTAATGTACTGTCCATTTAAAAATACTACCGAATTATCTAACTTAAGCGACCTGGCCACTTATGTGTCAGGTCTCTAACTCGGGTAAACATTAAAATAGCATAATATTACCTAGGCAATACGCTACGCCTTCTTAGAGACAGTTATAATACGCCATAGCTCCTAAACTTAGATAATTCAGTAATTATAAAAATGTACAATGTAATTTGCAGACAGTAACGCTGGTCATCATATACGTCGTGTGCATTATCGCCATACTCTTCAATCTGGTCGGTCTGATGGGCGCCTTTAAGGAGCACTACTGCATGACTGTGACCTACGGTGTGCTGATGACAGTGCTCGCGCTCCTCAGCATCTGGTCGGCAGTCAATCAGTCGGACTACTGGTTCAACACATTCCTCTACACCTTCATCGCCATTCTCTCCCTTACCTTTGCGTATGACTTGCGACAGCGCCGACTGAAGCTGTTCTCGACACCGGTCTTCGTGCCGGCGCCTATGCCAGCGCCGAATACCGTTATAAATATTTCGCCCGAATAGTTTCGCCAAATATTTATTAATTTAAACAGTTATTTGTAAAAATAGGTAATGATTTATGCCTGTTGCTTAAAGTATATTTAATAATTATAATATGTACAATATATTTTTCTTATAAATAAATAATTATAAAATGAATAATGTTAGTAATTTGCTTAAATAAATTAAAGTTATTTTTCAATATTTTTTAAGTATTAAATATTTAATTACATTTCTTTTACATTATTTTTTAGCAAGGCTACTTTCCTGTATTAGCTTCTGAATAGCTGTTGTTATATTAGCTCCAACTTGTTTGAATAAAGTTAGTTAAAATATTATATTAAACATGCTATTAAGTATGAATTAATTGAAATTATTTTATTTATATAAAGATGTCATATGTTATGATTCATAACCACTTGAGATAACAAAACAAAGTGTATAATATGCTTAATACCTTGCTTAGAAACGTATATAGATTGATAAAATAGTTTTGTAATTATGTAACTCATAGTTATTGATTAAGCATATACTGCACAGAATAATGCTTACATTAAATAAAAATGTACTATTAAGTTAGACAGTATTAAAGATTTATAATTATTAGTTATTTATATAATGCTAACAAAATTGACTAAACGCAAATCAGAAAGAAAGCTATTATTTGATATAACTTTTAATGTAAGTTTTTAATTAATACAACTCGTTCCCGAGAAAATGCGGTTTTAAAGGCCTTGCTATTTTCTGGATATAATGTAGCTAATATTTAATGTAAACAAATAAATTATTTATCTTATTTATATATTACATGATAAAGTTCATAAATAAATTAGAAATTAATTTTATTTATTTAAATATATTTTAAATTATATTTATTTTGTAAAGTTGTAACCTAATCAAAAAAATCTTTGAAAACTATTTAAATTTTAAACATATATTTAAACACTATATAAAACTTCTAACTATCAAAACTTATATATTAGTTAGAAGTTTTATATAGTGTTTAAATATATGTTTAAAATTTAAATAGTTTTCAATAGTTTTTTTGATTAGGTTACAACTTTACAAAATAAATATAATTTAAAATATATTTAAATAAATAAAATAAATTTCTAATTTATTTATAAACTTTATCATATTATTCAAATATTTTTAAAACTTAAAACTATCAAAACTTATATATTAGTTTTAAGTTTTAAAAATATTTGAATCTATATTAAATAATAATTACAATGTTGCATAAGTTTAAAATTAAAATTTAAATTGCATGTTAGAAATTGAGAAAAATTTTTTCAAATTTTATTTTAAGATTTTTAGTTTTCATATTGATTGATATTGATTTTATTACAAAATACTGTAATACTTTTACTGTTCTAAGCATTAAAAAAATAATTTATACATGTATAAATTTATTATAATATAAATTAGGTTTAAATATATTAAGAATAGATTTATTATTAATAAGCTATCAGTAAGAATTTTACATTATTAAAATTTAATACTTCTATAAATTTTGTTAATTTACATTTTTACTCTGTAATTTTGCATTATGTTATATTGATGACTAATTTATCACCCTTAATTTGAAGAATTCTTCAATTAAACATAAATTTTTTGTTTAGAATTATAGTAAAATTTGGCAAAAAGTGATTTCAAGGATCAGATGGCGTATATCGGAATTGCGGAACAGTTTGCGAATCGAAAACATTAAACAGAAATACAATGACTTCACGACAAACGACGTGAGCGTCGCTATCGATAGAGTCGAGAAAATAATGCAAAAAACATACATCACTTCAATACGGAGTAGTGATGACTACGTCAACGGTTATCGCGATAGAATGCAAGCATATTAGGCAAGATCATTGAGATAATTCTTCTTAGTATTAGCCATCTATACGATACTGGATATCAATGCAACGAATTGCTGGTATTATTGTAGTATCTACCAATTGCTTGGATTTGGCGATAAGTTTCGAATTATCATGAACTTAATGTTTGCTTTACATTTAGCATGTATATGTGTTGCTAGCATGCTATTTAATCATGTTACATATGATGGCGCGTTTAATACGCTATCAATACTAAACCAAATTAAATACAATCGACGTCAGTATCCGTTGGGTCGCGAATACAAACGAAAATTTATATTAAAATTGCATTTATTAACCAGTATCAATAGCTACGTGGCAAATTTTAGTGTATTCTTTTGGGTCATTAATTCAGTTATCAGCATAATATACCTACATTATAACAACGAGCTGAATTATAATATGAGCACGATCATAGTATTCGTGGCAATTTTAAATATTAGTTTCATTCAAGCGATGTCTTTATTTAACACTTCATTCGTCATATTCTATGTCATCACTACTTACTTAAAGTACGCGTTTCTCGATGTGAACGCCAAAGTGGCGGCGAGTCTACGACACGCGAACCCACGGCTATTCACGCGCGCACTTCGACAACACGACTACTTCGCGCGATTAACGCATGTCTTCAATCGCGATTGTAGCAAGTTCATTTTTGTGATGTACTATATTTTAACGCCGGCCGAAGAACTATTATTTAATTGTATTCATCGATCGGATACGAGATTTATCGGTCGAATATTGGCCATGGTAATATCTACTTTCGGTACGGTTTCGGTACGGTTATTGGCGGCAATATAATTTGCACCGACTGGTCAATGCCGCGCACGCGCCGTACGCGTGTCTATTCTCTTCACTGACGCGACACCGCATTCCGCTCTTCAATCGCATGAAAGTCCACGCATTCGTCGCTCGTCAGTCCGGTCCGGACGTCGGTCTCTATTGATATGACATGTTTGCGATGAATAGCTACGAAATATATCAATACATATATATCTGCGGATCTAATTATTTTCTTATACTTAATTTTCTGTAAATATAAAATATATCATGTTAATACAGATAAATACATGTAAATATTTCATGAAAAATATTTTGAATAGAAAACACATTAAATAGTTATAAAAATTAATTTTATTGAATATTTTGATAATTGATTAACAAATGCAAAATTAACTACGAGAGTGAGAATTGCAACTGTATACAAATGTAAATACAATTGAAATCAAATCAATTAATTGGTTGAAAATTGCGTTTCCATTCGTTGCGATTAAAATGCGAAACAATTACGCGATTTATGCGAATGTCTCGAATGGACACCGATTTAGCTGACAGTTGCCGTTCAAACGATTCGCTACTGAAATGTTCAAATTGAAGGAACCCGTCGACGCGAATGGACGACAGGTTCGGCAGTCGCGCCAATCCTTCGAACGCTTCGGTCGTCAACCGCTTCATCAGACAAACGACGAGAACGCGGAGTCTCGGCATTCGGGCGTCGATTGACGCAAAAAACCGATTAATCGATTCGTATCGGCAATCAATCGACAGATGCGTTAAGCGCTCGAAACGCGCAACTCTTTCGTCGTTCGGCGCAATTGCCATCAGACCGCACACGACCCACAGTCGCGTCAATCGTCTCATTTCCGCCAATGCGTCGAACATTCGGTCAGAAAATCTTGAATTCGGGCATTGGATCGACAGTGCCGTCAGTTGCGGACAGTTAGCGGCAATCGTACGAAACCAGCCGACAGTCGACTCTCCGCGCATGAACTCAATAGCCAATCGCTTCAACGCAGGCATTGCTTGCAATCCGTTCGCAAGACTAGTGATTGCATTGTCAGCCAAATCACACCAAACCGTGAATTCAATTTCAGTCAAACTCTTTCCGAACTTTTTCGCCCGAATTTCGAAGACTTCGCCGAAGTTCGGGTAGAAATCAAAGTAAAGTTTTTCCAATCGTTTGAAGGGAATGTCGCGATCGATAGCCAGTGTCTCCCAAATCATGTTTGTATAGCATTCGAACGACAGTTCGCGTAAATTCTCACATAATTTGAGATTTTGTTCGAAACGCGTCTTCACGTCTTCGGGCTTTGTATGCGATTTGAAGCGAATTCTTTGCAATCGTTTCGCGAATTTTGAGAAAAACCGATTAATTGTTTCGACGTTTAGTTCATAGAAATTGTATTCAATTTCCGTTACATTCGGAATTAATTCGACAATTATAGCAAACATTTCTCTTGATTTTAATGATTTTGTGTCTAAATAATCGTTGAAATGAATTGAAGTTATGTTTTGACACTTTTTCAATAACGACTCGAATGCCGACAATGCCTTCGCTTTCGACAAAGCGTTCAATCGCTTCACGAGTTTGTCGTCAATCGATAGCAAGTGTTGTCTTCGATGTGTCGATCGGTTCCACTGTTTGGC
>JAQIXC010002269.1:0-11416 GCA_034697605.1 Metabelba pulverosa
TTGTTTCCTTTCTATCGGTTTTACGTTATTATTGATTATTAGTTTAGTTCAGGTTTTAGAGTTTGGCTCAAATTTTGAGTTCAATTTGTTATTTATTTATTATTTTTTGCGTTAATATCCAATTAGACTTGTTTTTCCAAATTCAATTAAAATGAACTAGAGCAAATCGACTTTTTGGCAAATAACTGCTTAATTTTGTTCTCGTCTGAGTCATGTCTGCGCAAGAATTCTAATTAATTTATACTGTTACATTTATGCGAATAAAAAGTTAAAATGCGTTTCGCATTTGGCGTTTAATAAGTTCGTTCATACAATTTGCTAACACACTCTACACTATATACTGTATAAATTGTTTGAAATTAAACCGCATTTTATAGTTTTTATTCAGTGATAACTTTAACTGAAAGTTCAAATTCATGCGCCATATCTCGGCGTAAAAAATATTCTTGCTTATTGTGTTAAGCAAGTATTTAGAACAAAACGAGGAAAAAGTTGTGCCAACATTTTTGTGTACACTGCTTAAATTTAAAGATTAAATTTTGCTATATATCTATATTTATATAAAAAAAACATTTTTTAATGAAACGTTTGAATTGAAAAGCGATAACGAATTGGAGTTTGAAGTCAATGTTAGCGATCGTATTGACACACATTCCTCGACCAGTAGTGCTGACGAAGTATTTGCACAAAAATCACATCAATTAGTCTTTCGGTTCGCGAGGAAAGTAATCTATTCATCTGTTTTGTATTACATGTTGAAAATATTTGCACTCAACTCATTCCAATTGAATGTATGATATATTGAAAGGAAAAATTGAGTAAATGTTTTACAATTCAAATGAATTGGAAATGTGATGAATGAATCAAATGCGAGAAAAAGCAAAATATCAATCGCTTTTTGAATAGGAATTGAAAATTTGAAATTGAAATCAATTAGAAAATGCAAATTTCAAAATTGATCTTTGCAAAAAAGAAAACATATGTATTAAGAAATAATATAATCGTTTCAACTGTTGAATAAAATTATAATGCTTATTTATTATGGCATTGAAGTTGAAATGGTTTATAGTCTAACGTAAACATTAATTTCAGGGATAATCCGGGTATTGTTAAGTAAATGGTCTTGCCAAAATAAATAATAACAAATAATATAAGCATTTCTACATTTAACATAATTAATTGGAAAAAACCAACAAAAATATTAAACCCATTAAAATGCAAAGCAAATTAATTGAACATGTAAATTTTGCAAACATTTAAATGTCTTAAATAACTACTTTAGAAAATAGCCTTGTTACTCGCATTTATGACGAATGCTTTTTACTGTTTAAAATAGTAAACCGTATAAATGTTAATTAATTTTTACATGTTATTCCTTACAAAGCTCGACGATTGTAATAACGAAATAAAATTTTATATTCAATTGTATTGTATATTCTTGTATTGAATTAACAGAAAGCGACTAATTCTCAGTTTTGATGGCTTTTGAAAAATTGTTTGAAAATATTTCGTTTCGTAAGTATTTTCGTAATTATTTTTTGGGCAAAACTTTTTATTACTGTTTAGAAACCAATTCTACTGTTTCTCAGCTAAACATAGAGTAAAAACATCGATATATTATAACTCATATACTATACTACACAGTATTATTCGGAAGAAATAATTATGTTTAGTGTGTGAACCGACGTTTTACACAGTTTAGGGGCAAAAGCCGAATGTCTACAAATAGTCATCAAATACCATCATGCTACATAAACTATTTCACCTAACGTTAGCGAAGATTATTTTGCATTTAGAATAGGATAATAAAAAGAGTAATAATTTCGAAACTCGACTCAAAGCCAGACTTTTCCTCATATTTAGCGGCCGTTCAGTCAGTCTATCGAACGGTTCAATTGATGAGAAGTGAAACTGTTTTCCCGTTTTTTCAATTTTGCTTTTTTCTAAAATCAATTATACTTTCAATGCTTTTCCGAATTTTATTCTTGATTATTTTGAATAAAACTGCACTGTTTAGAGTTTTATCTTTGTAATTGTTTCAAACAATAATCTAAATTAAAAGTTAAATTTTAAAAGACTTAAAAGTTTTTCGCATTTGAATTATATTTGGTTATCGATCGATAGCATTGACACAAATTTTATTCTTTTCTAATCATTAATCCCATTAATAGTAATTCAAAAATTTAAAAATAAGTAAAAAACTGTTAAAATATTAAACAGTTTAAAATCCTTTGAGTGATTATCAAGTTTTAGTATTGTTTAAAAAGAAATTTTTGGATTTGATTCAAAAACTAATAAGACTTACATCGGCGCCGATATGCTTGGAGGCGGGGGTGCGAGAGGGGGTGGGTATCGACAGACAATGGTCTTAATTTCATCCTCCTCCAATTCGAGAGTGCGGTGGAAGCGCAGTATTATGTTGTTGATGAAGAGCCGGGGTGCTTCCTAAATTAGCAAGTTATTTTAAGTGTTAGCGATGTTATTATAGTTAGTTTTAATTCTCACAATTAAATGGTTGAGTTTTAAAATTTTAACTATGCTTATTTTTAAACAATGCAACTGTTTCGTGTAATAATAGCAATAAAAGTTTTTTTTAATAAAAAATTCGAAACTAAATTTATGCTTACATATTTTTAATTTATATTTATAAGTACTGTATAAAATAAATTTGTTACTAAATTTGGTATTTGACTTAATATTGAAAGTATTTTTATGCATAAAATAAAGTAACAAAACTAAATCACTACACCTTATATATAGTTTAATTTTGTTTTTAAAAAACAACATGACAAGTTACGCATAGATTAAGATTTTTGGCATAAAAGCTGTTTTAATTAACATATAAAATATTAATTGGATTAATCAATTTATTATCGCTAAATTAACATGGATAAAATATAATATAAATTAAATTATACTGTATTAATCAAAATGTTAATGAAATAAAAACCATAATTATTGGCTACAAAACCAAAATTGCTAAAAACAAAATCAAATTTATAAAAAATATCAACAAGATTATTTTATGTGGATGTTAAAAATAGCGTTTGGTCAACAATTATGTTGTTTGTTTAATCTGTTTAATATTTTGTTAATTGGTTAATTTATTTGACCAAGCGGATTTTTTAAAAGCCACATTACAAATCTAGTGATAAAGGGAGAAATGAGCAAGGTGATTGCGAGAATGAGACCTGTTTGGTGCCGCAGCCCTTCAAGGGAAGGCGCATCTCGTAGTAGCGGTTGCCGTCGCCGTAGAACCTGCAGGGACTGGTGCGGTCGTAGTCGGAGTAGCCGATGCCGCGGAACGGTTCGCTGAAGTTGATCTTCACTATCATCTCTCCCGACTCGCAGGACAGGTAGGCTCGGGTGCGGTTCGTCACGATCTCGGAGTTGAGCTGATCAGTGGCGGCCAGTTTGACCACATTCTGCGTAATACGCCGTTCGATCTCTTCCGCCTCCGCATCGCTCAGCGCTCCCGACGGACCGCTTCCGCTCTTCAGACTCTGAGTTGTGACCAATTGGCTCTGACGGACGAGTTATGGCATATTATTTAAACAGTGTATAAATGGCTTTATAAAAGTGTTTATTTTCTCACAACAGCTGTTCCGCTATTAATAGATGCAATTTTCGCATATAATTGATAAAAATGAGATAAGCAAGATAATTTTGTACACGACACCTAAAATAAACTAATTATCCATGTTGCTTCTAAATTAAACCTAATCTAGTTTAATCTTAATTAATTTTTAAATATATTAATTTATAATTACATTAAATTGTTGTGAAAGTGAATTGAATTGAAATTAATATTAAATATGTTTTTATGTTTTACTATAATAACAAATGCTTTCAACTGTAGAGTAAAATATTCAAATCAAGATTTGATCATGATTCAAACACATCCTTCTCCAAGCCCTTCATTGAGCTAAGAGTCAGATATCGTGATTTGAGCCGCTATTCAGTATATTTTTGTTATATAAATAATAATAAAATAACTGTAAATCGAACAATAAATAACACTTTTTGTCGTTATATTGAAAAAAAGTTTCAGAACTACTCACGAGATATAAGAGAAGAATAAGAATCGTATGAATCAGACGGCGTTTGAAGCTTTCATTCATATTATTCGCGAATATTTTCTTCCGTTTAATGCAATCGAAAATTTTCTTTCTGTGTAAACACTTTTTGCCGATTTGTTATGATTTCCTAAAACCGCACAAAACAACGAATCGAAACCAATTAATGGGTTAACAAAACAATTAAAATGACACAAAATTTTAATCCAAATATTTCTTGAGTTAAGAAAATAAATCTTTACACAAAACTTCGAAACTAAGCCGTTCGCTGTGTTTGAGCATAATAATCAATTAGAAGAACTAGAATGTAGAATGTAGAATGACTAATTTACACGAATACCACTAATGAATAGTATCGATGAAGACTTAGAATTGAAAACTTGTTAATCGAAAGACAATTATCGCCACATTTATGAGTAGAAGAAGAGTTGGAAAAAGTGAATGAATTTTAGCGAAATTTGAATTTTAAACTAATTTAGAAGATTTGACACAGTTTTTCGAGGTGGCGATGAGATTGGTGAAACATAAATACACATTTGAAGCACATAATGATTACAAGAAATTATATTAAAACACAATACACTGTATAAATGTGTAAATTTCGACTACACATCGAAGTGTGGCCTTAAAGCTACAGATTTGGCAGAAGAGAGAGTGTGAAGGAGAGGCAACTGGAGAGGGAACGGGAGAGTGAGTGGTGTGCGAACAGGCGAACAGGTGTAGCATTATGTTTAATATCTAGCAGGCGCATTCTAACATGTATGTTTTTCATTTAACTCCGACTTTTATAGCTATTGAGGTCGACATTCCGCCCGTATTTGGCAATCAATGCCATTATTATTGAGTTTATTAGTGGAAAACCGAGAGAGAAATTAAGTGAAAAATATAGCATGCACTTTTATACTTCACATTTTTCTTAATGCGATTAATACGTAAACATTGGATTGCATTCGTAAAAATAAATTTCACAAATTTTCTTATTCTTCATCTCGTTTTGCCTGACGAGTGAAGAGGCGTTTGGTTTTGACTCTGAATTCGAGTCGGTTTCGAAAAAAGTCTGTTTTACTGCTATTAGTGACTCTCGAAAAGGAGTTTTGCTTTCGGTTTGGGTTTAAAACTTCGAAATTAGACTCCAATTGAAATTCTTTCCCGACGTTCGCTGTGCGAGTGTGTAGAGCGAAGACACTCGTCGAGTAATGAGCGAAATAGTAACTAACTATTCTCTGTGGGCTTTATTTTTGTGCCTGTCTCCAATTTAGCATAATTGTTTTTTGTGTAATGTTTGTATTGATGTTTTTTAATGCAAATCTATTGCCAATTAGAGAGAGCTCTGCCTTTTGTAACGACCGAAAAGTTGCCTAATTTTCGCATTAATTCGTTTTATTTCTATTTCGTAAAGTTTTTCCATTTTGTAATCGTTTTTAAATTAATTTTTTTGGTTTTGTTTTTACGCTTTTTATGCGCAATCATTGTTTAAACAAATGTAATAGAATTTTGTAAATTGGCAAGATTGTATTTAAATAGTTTAATGATTTGTAGCATTTACTGCATGTTACGGTTTTTTATGTTAATTTAAATTATTTATTTTTAAATGTATAATTTAGGCAATTTCTCAAACAATAGACTTTTTAGTTTATTAATAAATTTTAGCAAGACTAATAATATTAATATATAAAATTATGAATTTAACATGCGTGATTAGTGTTTATTATTAAATATAATTTATACAGAGTATATTATAATTTATAAAAACATAAATATAAATAATTAAAAACAAATATAAAGTATAATCACATAGAAAACTTAATCCTGCTAATTTAGATTTAAATAATCATAAAGAAATTTCTATTGTTCATAATCAAGAAATGTTAAATATAGCTAATTTTATAATATATACTGTATTTATAATTTTTGTTAATATAATTTAAAATAATAATATTTGTAAAATAATATTACAAAACAATTAAACAATGCATACCATTGAATATTTTGCTCAAAATTAGTACAGTAACAAACGTCAATTTTACTTTTAAGCTTTTAAAACACAAGTAAAACCTTTAGATTTAAACAGTCACAATATTTTTACATATATTGCAAAACAAGAAACTTTTAATTGCATTATATCTTATGTTTAAAATTAAATCTTGACATTAGAATAGAAATACAAATTTAATTCACGTTTTAATTCGTGGTTTTCAGCGAAAGCGCTTAAAATAAAACAAAACAACAATTTTTTATACATTGCACACAAAGAAAATAATGAGAAGATTTAAACACTGTTCACAATTTTGTGTGTCATTCCCAAACCGGAGCCTATTTTACTACACAGTATATACTGTATGTCATTAAACAACAAACAAAATAAAATTATTGCATAAGTTTTGACAAAAGAAAAAATATAATATAATATACAGAAATATAATACTGTATAAAAGATCACAAATAAAGCTAAAAATATATTTTTTCATTAAATTTTAACTGTATATTAACTATTTCTTAATAGTTATTTTAGCCTAAATTTAAAAATAAGCCAAACGGACAGCTGATCAGCTTAGAAAAAAACATGATAAAAATTGGACTTCACTTATTTTTTATATCTAAAATTTTTGGTTAAAAATGCATCAAGTGCATTTAAATTACAAGAATAATTTTATGACTAAAAATTCAAATAAATTCTAAACAAAAATTTGCAAAAACTTTGTTTATATTACAAAAGCCATTAAGTGATCACAATATTAGGCATACATTAGCAACAGGTTATGCCGAACGGCGAGAGGTCTGACCCATATGTCGAGTCCCCGTCGACTGACTCTTGAGATGTAAAATAATACTTTCATTATATGAACGAAAAAATAATAAAAATCATAAATTAAAAACTCATTTATCAACAAATATTCATTCCACTTGATTATCTTAAACATATACATTTCGAAAATTAATCATGATTATAGAATACTGTAAATCTTAATCCCTAACTAAAAAACTAAATTTGATAAATAAAAAAATATATAATAAACTTAATTATGTACCGTATAATTTTATTAGAAAATTGTATTAAAAATGTATTATAAAGTGTAGATTAAAATGAAAAATATTTACTATTAAATTAAAAGCAAGAAAATTGCATGGTAATGCCGTAGTTTAATGTCGAGCTAAATGCTAATATAAATTACCCGATCGGCGAAAAGAAGTAAAAAGATTCTGTAATTCCACAACAATTGCAGTTAAAAGAGAGCACGAGATGGGGAACGGGAGAGAGAGAGTGCGAGAGAGTGAGTGAGAGAGTGAGTGAGAGAGTGAGTGAGAGAGTGAGTGAGAGAGCGGTTTCGACGCATATGTGGTATAAGATTGAGACCGAAGTTAGAGACCAATGAACTCCAAAAGCAAAACACGATTTTTCAATTGCAGCGAAAGTTTTATTGAGTAAAATAAAAATTAAAACTAGAATTAAACTTTATTTATACCGTTTTATTTTCGCCAATCACTCTGCATATTATACTTTATACAGTGTACTTCGATTTAAATATCAAACCGAATGAGTTATTCTTAGACTTTGAGAAATCGCTTTCTCTTACTCGAGATCGAGAGTGCATTCAAACTTCAAGTTTGGAAAACAATTCTTAATAACAAATCAGAGCTGAAAATAATGCATGATACTTTTAAAAGTGTTGCAATTTTTATTTTATGCAAAAATTCGTATTTATAGATATGCATTTAATACTAATTTATGTAATTTGCACAGATTAGATTATAGTTTGATTGGGACAGTGATAAAATAGGCGAATATATTTTGTAATATATTTTCTCCATTCATAGTCAACCGAATACTATAATACAATAAAACCTAATATAAGAGAAAAAGTTGGTTTGGAAAAAGTTTCTGTGCACTTTGTAAGATGACACAAATATTATGAAAGCGTAAGAGAGAGTTGTAGAGAGAGTATAGAATGAGAAATTATCATATCTGTGTCATAAAGGAAATAACCCACATAGTTTCTGTGCCTTAAGTACGGGTTGGGTGTTGTTGCACATACAGTGAGAGCACATGCAGTACACAACACAAGCATTTCGTAGCGAAAACCCGAATAGTGTACCTCTTTTTCGCGTTCAGACGAAACAACAATAATTATTATGAAATTAATTAGCGATTTGTGTTGTTTTTGTTGCGCTATGTTATGCAACTCTTAATGTTTGTTCTCAACTGAACAGCTATAGGCGCTCGTATGCCTGGCGCAGGTATATGGCTGTACGCGCTCAGCTGCACCTGACATATTTTTAACTCCTTCCCGGCCTAACTGCCTAACTGTTTACCTTTAGCCACAAGTTATGCCACTCGTTGTGTATTTTTAATAATAATAATTTATTTCTAATTAACTCAATTTGCTATTGATAAAATTGTGAAAAACATTCCAACACATTATTAAGTACATTGTAGCATTTTATTAAATACATTGTAATATCGACATTGACATTTTGGACTTATTTTTTGCATCTAATTGCCAATATTAAATGTTTCAACAATTTAATACAGCTTAAATTTATGTTTAACATAATTACAGATTTAAAATGTATTTTAAGAATATTTCATAGGATTTATGCATTCTAAATTTTTAAATTTTAAACTTTACTGAAATAAAAGTTAATATACTTTAAGTTATGCGTAATTAAGCACAAAAAGGGTTTAATCAAACAAAAACCTTTTTTAAAAGCATTAAATATAAACAAGAATAATTTAAGCAAAATGTAGACAAACTTTACCAACACTGAAGCGCAAAATTAGCAATCTAAATTCTTATAATTATTTACTTAATTGATGAAAAATTCTAAATATAATTCGGCATAAATTTTAAAATGCAAAGCATAATAAAAAGCAATAAAAGCATGTTGCATTACTAACATATCAAAACAAATAAAATTGTCGGTGTGTTTTAGTGTCATACTGCTAAAAGGGCACTCGTATGCCGGGCCGTCGTATGCCGAGCTCGTAGGCAGGGGTGCATTCACTCAGATTCCGATTAATAATAAAAGGGATAAAAATCTTTCGGCGAAATACACGTCAATTGTATAATTGGTGAGAAATTCCACAATATATTCAACAATACATTTATGTTTGTATTCTATACATCAGTTTATTTGTTTTATAACCCAATTTTTCGCCTGCACTGCGTAAAAGTGAGAATGGAGAATGATAAATCGTATAATAAATTTGCGATGAGAAGGAAATATTTAATTGCCTTTAAATCATTCGAAAACATTTAAGTGAAGAAAAAACAATTGTTTTTAATAATTGAAATAAAGACAAACATTTCATTTCATTTCTCTTCAATAATATCTAAACAAAAGTTTTTTATTCGCTTTTGTTTTTCGAATTTATTTTCGAGTTTTAGAAAGAGTTTAGATATTTTCAGCAAAAAGTGATACAAAAACTAGAATATACTTATTGTAAATATAGCATAGAAATGGAAAGAAGCTTTTTCGAGCTGCAGCTCGTTGTTCGTCCGAGCAATTAGTTCGGGCAGAAAAAGTTTCATGTTTATGGCCTTGAATTGTATGAACAGTTGAATAGCCATTGAATTTCTGTGAATTTATTTCTTCTTTTTTACTCAAATTTTATTCTCCTTTCGATTCGAGTCTTTCGTATTGTTTTCCCCAAATGTCTGCTTCGCTCGCAGATAGAGATCAATGATTTCGGGCTTTTCCTCACAAATCTATATAATATTATGCATATTATGCATGTTAACTTAGCCAACGCGATTAGATTTCAATTCTATCAAACAAATATTGCATAATCAATTATTTTTCGTAATATTTATTAAATATATTGTTAAAATTTTTTTATGTTATATTAAACTGTGCTTTTCTGTAATCACTAAATTAACCACTTTAAAAAACTGTAATAATGTTTTTAAAAATTAAGATACATTAATTGTTATTTTAAATTATTAGCCAAGATAATTTTGTTACTTTAAATGTTTAGTGGATAATTTTAATAAAGAAACATGTAACAATGATAATTATTGTATTATTTGCTTTAGTTATTATAAGTTAGCTGGAATTTGCAACCACATCAATTTTGCGAATAAAAAACAATGCATTTTCTCCAAATATATATGAATGAGAATTGTTTTATCAAGAAAGAATTAGTTCATAATTCAACAATATTTAGCGTAAAATAGTTATATTGTATTAAAGAATTATCTAATTTTCAAATTATTAAATTTTTATAAAAATAAATAAAACTTTGTTATTTTATACAGTAGAGTATGCATTGCGAAATAAAGCAGCGCATAGAAGAGTATCAAGCACATTTGATATTGCAAATGGTATTGTTTAATCGAAAATTAATTTCTTATCGAAGCGATAATGAGAGGACAGAGTTGGCGAAACTGTTCGTCTGTTCGCCTGTTTGTGCCGTCAGTGCAGTGTTTGAGTGGAGATCGCGAACCGAATCACTGCTCTAATGATCATTCGTCGAGTAATTGCTTTCCTAAAGAGTCGAATCGCAGTCGCATTGAAGCCAATCACTGATCGCCTATTGTTTAAATGATTGAATGCATTGAATGTTCGGCACAAACCGAATAACAATCGCTACGACTAGTACTCAATTTTTTACATTTCACTTATTATTTCGGTTTTGGATTACCTTTTCGTTCGTTGAATACAAGGGAAAAGATTTGCGAATTTTACAATAATTATTAGTATTTCTCATTCTATTAATGCTATTCTTGGAATTTACTCATTACACTGTAGTATTATATATGTAATATAATGTCTAATATTCTTGAGAAATAATTTAACTTTATTTTACGATAAAATTACAATCTATAGATTAGTTACTGATAAAAACTAGTAAGGTAAATTCCGCGGATTTTATATTTGCATTGTTCTAAATGTAAATTTTGAAAAATATGCAAATTTATTGTGAAATTGATTTTAAAGTTTGTTTCATAATATTTGAAATAATTAATACTTATTTACAAGTACTCTATTTAGTTCTTATTTACTCCACATACTTAATACTTGTTACTGTAGTTCACTTTAATAAACAAATCCTTGAGTAAGATTAAATTTATTCAAATTAAAATTTTATCAATAAAAACTTAATTAATGTGAATGGCACTTTTAGCGTAACACAAGACTAATTGATATAAGAAATGTGTTTTAAAACAATTGTTGGAAAAATAAATTTCAATGAAAATGCAAATATACTGTATATTTACTATTTGGTATAAATTGAAGGATATTTTAGGAAAAAAAACAATATTTTAAAAATCAAATATCAAGCAAAAAAATACACACAAAAACAATTAAAAAATATAAGCAATGTAAAAAAGTAAGAG
>JAQIXC010002270.1:0-11416 GCA_034697605.1 Metabelba pulverosa
TATTTAGTTAATTCAACTATTTTTATCAACTATCGACAATTAAAGACAAAAAGTAGCATGATGGCACTAACGAACATAAATGTTAACCTAAACGGACAGTTGGCTTACTTTAATATCGCCGTCGGCAGAGCCGGTGACAAAGAACTCCTCGGCCGGATCGAGGGCCATGCACTTGACGGCGGACTCATGTGCCTGAAAGCGGTCCCTCTGAGCCCTTTGCCTCATATCGAAGAGAAAAACGTCTCCTTTTTTGCCGCCAGTTATCAGCAATTGGTTGAGAGGGGCGTAGAGTATAGCCGACGCGCCGTTGTTTTCGTGGCAGCAGAACGACGTCACCAAACACTTCTTCTGCGGTAAAAGGGTGTCCCAGAGGGCTATGTTCTTATGGTCGGCCGACTGGCCGGCGGTCATCACCAAACTGGAAGCGCCGAGAAATGTGAAGTCACTCGCTTGCTTCGAATGACACTGCATGCTCTGTTCGGCACAGGTATATGCGGCACATGGAGCAATAAGCATGGTTAACTTTAATTCAGTTGTGTTGACAGGATATACATACAAAGAATGGTTTGTTAGAAGTGGCCGCGATTTGCCAGAGACTTAAATTTCCGTCGGCGTCAGTCACCCCAAACTTGTTGCCCTGGGCGTTGAACCCGACTCTCGTCACCTTAGCGAAAGTGCCGGCCGGACGCGCGCACGATATCACCTGTTGATGGTTCCACTCCCAGAGGTTGACTGATCCGTCTTGAGATCCCGACAGATCTGCAATGAATCCATCGAATCAATTAGATCCGAGTTTTACACCCAATCATCAAATGCCTTACATAAGGGCAGCATTGGGTGCGATGAGAGGCGCCGAACCCCTTCAGTCTTGTGTCGTTTCAGCTGAAATTAAAGCACAATATTATTTGTCATTGAATTCGAATTTCTAAACAGATATAACAAATTAAAAAGAAATGAAACGAAAGAAAAGGAATAATTTGTGCGAAATATTCGTCGAATGTATGGATAGACTCACCGGTTGTAAGACATGTCGACTCCTCTCAAAGATATATTGACAGAATTGGGGACTAGTATTGCCCGGAAAGTGATGCTTAGCCTTAAGATTATTAGTAAAGCAGCGAAAAAGTGGATTCGAGTTAAAGATTAGAGTCGAGAGTTCGGTCCGGAAGAGGAGTTTTTGGGTAAAGTGTTTGATTGGAAGCAAAGTGTGACTCAAATACGACAAATAATACAAACCATTATAGAGTTCTTTCCCGTTTGGGCCGCATTGGTGGGGCCGGAGACGGCGTTCGATGTAATTGAGGACTGAATGGCGAGACCTCCCGGAGAAGTCTGGAGGCGATCGGCCGGATGTTGGACTAAGAGGTAATCGATTGACGGCAGAGATTCAGCGGATCTGTAAATAATCATTAATAATGTTATATATATTTGGGTGGAAAGGAATGGCATATTTTTGGCAATACTTCTGCAAATTGAGAATATCATATTCGGCCTCATCCTCGAGGAACGGCACCGGCTCTAACAGCAGCGATATGTCAATCTCTTGGATCTCTTTGGGCGTCGAGATGGCCACAAATCCGGGGTTAGTTCGGTTGATGCAGAAGGCGCTGATGTTCTCCTGATCCTTGTGCACGATTCGGGTCGGCTCGGGGTTGTGCGCGTCCGACATGTCGTTTACGCTCTCCTGATCTGAGATCTGCGTTCGAACTGATTTGGGTTTTGCGAATATATACCGAATGAAGACGTCCTGAACCCTCTCCTGACGAACCAAGTAATTCCAGAGCCGTTTCGACGCTTTCGTAATGGAGTTGTGGTCTCGGAATGGAGTGTTGTTTAGCTCAAGAAGTGATTTGTATTTGAGAATCGCGGGTCCGCTCTGACGGCCCGTCTCGACGTATGTGTTGGGCAGGAAGTGCTGCGGCGGACCATTGAATTCGTTCATATAGTCGACCAACAGCTTCTGCCAACTGTTCAATATCTTGAGCACCGAATGTATTAAAGGACTGGTAGTGGGCAGGTCTGGCAATTCGATTCCGGCGACAGTCAAGAAGTGCATTAATTGGTATTTCGAGAGTTTCACAACTGTTAACCGGATTAGACCCCAGGCGTAGAGTTCCTGTTCCAACTTCTTCTCGTCGACGGCAGTACTGCCCGGGTGTGCGGCCATACTGTCGGCGAAGGCGCTATCACTCGGACCCAAATCGTCGAACTCGTAGTTCTCATTGTCTTCGCCGTCGCTCTGAACCGATTCGGTCGAGTCGTAGTCAAGAAGGACTTCGTCCGGAAGGACGGGTTTCGTCATTAGGTACGAAATCATCGACGTCTGCGGAGGAATAAACAGTTCCCGATATGTAGGTCTGTCCTCTTTGATGTTCGGCGGGGCTATGGGTTTGTCGGTTTGGCTGAGCTGTTGAAGTATTTTCATATGAAGTTTCATTCGTTGTTTCGATAGAGTGTTGAATAAGTCGAGTGAAGAGCTCTCAGTCGACGCGTCTTCGCTGTTGGTCTGCGCCACCGGCGCGTGTGTTTGGGGCTGAGAGCCGGCACCGGTGGCCACATGGATCAGTTTTTTGGCACCACCGCCGAACAGTTCGGCCCAATTGGCTTCTTTGAAGTCCATACCTATCAGTCGATACAATACGTATGAATCACAGGCGGCGGACGAGTAGATGAGTTGACTTAAATAAACGGCAATAAAGGCTTCGCAGAGCAAAGTGTGCAGTTTGGGTGAGTCCTCGTCTTTGTCGCGCGCCAGCAGTGCCCGCAGTGACTGAACGCCCGGCCACTTATTCGGCGCAGTTATCGGAGTTAGCGTTTCATTCGCCTCAGAAGCAGTCGAGACATTTCGGCGAACAGTTTGATGTCCGGCCAGTAGGTGTGTGTTCTGATAAACAACCGATTGGGTTAAGTCATCTCTGGGCGCGACCCCTGGCTTCGAAGTGATAGTATCGGAATCGCATAAAGACTGGTATATACAGGAAGACAAAGATATTCCCAAATCTCGCAAAACATAAATCAGTGAATAATTCGGAGACGCCGTCAGTGGCGGCGAAGACATGTCTAAAACGGTATTCAGGATATCGTGAGTCACGGCTTGTAAATGGCGTATCGGGTCGGCGACCACTGTCTTCTGACAGGCGACACTCGCGGCCAACAGCGGCAGAGTAGTGGGGAACGGAAGGGGCGACAGGAGCTGTTGTTGAGATCTTTCCTGTTGTAGTTCCTGAAGCAGAAGAATGAGTTCCATCCTCACGAGTGAGAGGCCGCCGCCGTGAGCCCCGTGCAGACTACAGTAGCTCAAGAGAGTGCGCATCAGTGCCTCGTTTGATGTAAGCCATAGCTTCCGGCGCGCAGATCGGTCTAACTTAGCCTCGAAGTCCATTTTGTCGGCCAATAGTATCTCATGAAGTGAAGGCTTCGACTCAGTTATACCACTGGCCTCGGAGTGAGAGCCGCGAGGAGTGACCCGATCTGAGGGCGAGATTTCGTTCGAATTTCCCAAAACCATTGACGAAGAGTTCGGTTGTCTCTCATCCGTCATTTGTCGCATCGAAAACGTGCGGTAATTGCAGATCAATTTCAGCGCCTGAACACTCTTCTCGAGCCAGACATACAACTGGTACCTGAGCTGACCGCCATCCACTTCGAAGCCCGTGGCCAAAGTACTCAACTCTTCCATCAAAATCTTGAGACACGCAATGAACTTCAACTGTTGGGCCATTATATCGAGTTTTACTTCTTTGCTATTATTCTGGTCTTCAGTTTGCGGTTCAGTCGCAACGTCTTTCAAATTCATTTCCAGACCTCCGGTGCTCTCCTCGTCGTCAGAACAGGGCTCGACTGAGAACTGGAAGTCCGACGTATCGACCGGATCCAATGCAACAGTAGGTGCGCCCCAATCGAAGGCATTCTGATCTAAATCTCCGTTCGGTAGAGAACCGGTGGTTATTGTCTTCGACTGTTTGTCGTTTGTGTCGAAAGAAAACGAATCGCTTTCGTTCCGATCGTTGCTCTCAATTCTGTTCGGGAGTCTCGAGAGTACTTCCAGAGCGAGTGATGGACAGCCGGCCCGGAAGTGCGAGTGCGCGGTCAGGAAAAACAGTCGTCTCTCGAACGGTGTGATCGCATCGCTGCCGTACGTCGACTCATGAATAAGACCTCTCGAAGTGTTGGCGAACTGTTCCTTCTTTTCTTTGACGGTTTGGGCGAACTGTCGCCTAACGATCAGCGGCTGAGTCCGCAAATAGAGGTAAAAGTTGAAAACACTCGGACTTATGTTCAGGTGCTCTGAGTCGATGTCATTGCTCGAGTATTTCGGATGATTGGTCCCGACGTCTATCTCGAGGAGAGTAGTGAGGGCTGTGTTGTAGTCCTGGAGCATCCAGTAGGCCATACTGCGCAGGAACGGGTCCGGATGTGCATCACATGGCTTGTAGTCAGAGCCGTCTCTCTTCCGGCCCAACACTTCTTGGAAGAGAAGTCTCCTAAGATTTTCGGGAATGGTTTCGATGTCCCCCTCATAGAGCCGAATGATAACCATCGCGAGCTGCAGGTCATCCAGTTTCGAGAGGCAGACCTCGACGGCGTCCCACACCGAACCGGCCAACAGGAAGAAGGCGGCCGCGTGTGCGAAGCGCTGTTTACCCATCAGTGCGTAGGCGTTCTTTAGGGCCGCTTTGCGCCACTTGTCGTCATTGAAGTTGTTTTGGAAGAAGTCCGTCATCTTCTTGTCCTGAACCGACCGGAAGAGCCCCCAAACCAACGACTTCTTCTTCATGGCTAAGTAGAAGAGGGCCGCGTCTAACGGGTTCTGGTTCTTAAGGAACGCCGCTTTCGCCAAACGCTCGATAAGTTTGCGCATAAGTGCGTTATTCCGGACCCAAAAGCCAACCCCTATTTCCCGCAATTCACTCCAATTCGCGTTGTCTTTCTGTATCGAAGGAATCAATTGAACCAATTCTTCCTGAGTTTCCGAATGAAAGGCCCAAACGATGTTATGGGTTCCTAAACCGTCTTTCTGAAGGTGTTTGCGCTGAACGAGAGGAAGGCATCGAAGAAGATAGACGTGCTGTCGCATTGTCAGCAGAAACCTAAGCCCACAGTTGTCGAGAGAGTCGGCAGAGACTATGGAGTTATCGAAATTCGTCGACTCAGTGCCCGAATCGTCTTTCCCGCTCATGTCGTCCAAAGCGGCGCTTTTGTTGGCATTCGGGTTAAAGGAGGCGATCGAATCGGCCAAAGCCAACAAATGCATTTGATCTAGACTTGAGAGGCCGGGCAGATGTGAGTGCGTCAGTAGTTTAGTGAGAATGCGGGCCTGTCTTTGGCCGAAGTTCGTTATGTCCTTCTCTTGCGTCGCTTTCTTAGGTTTAGTATTAAAATTGAAAGCATTTCGGCCGAGAATCTGATCCAACGTCTCCTCGACTTGTGTTTTGAAATTCGAATCAAACAGATTGTCGTAATCTAACCCCTCGTCCACAGACTTGTCGTTTGGTTTGAATTCGTTTCGGTCGTCGGCTTCGATGAGGGCGTAGAGCGGAAGGGGTCGGATAGACGTGATTTCGGTGTAGTCTAACTGAACCTCTTCTGCAATGACAGGAAAATTCTCGGAATCGTGAGGACTGTTGGGCTGATGGGGAGACGTCGGCGCCGCCATTGACAGAGTTCTCGAGCGCATCCAAGAGCGAGGGCTTCGCTCGGATTCGCTTCGCTTTTCAAAACTTTGGCCAAAACTTTGCGGATATTGTAAAGAGTTTTTCATTGAGTTCATCGAACAGAGACAGGCGACCAGATGGCCGAGAATGGCCCGAACCCGGTATATCTTGCCGAAGGCCAGCAGTTCCATCAACTGCTTGGGATGGTATTGCGGCAAAACAGGACACGCGAGTCGACTCGTCTCGAAAATACCGAAATCCGGCAAAAAAGACAAATTCGAAACATTCGGTTCATTTTGCTGTTGGATGTGGGCGTCTGTCTGCTTAGCGCCGGCAGACTTCTTGTGCTCTCCCGTCAGGCCTGCGTTCAGCTTATTCATCGACGGAGATCTCGGAACAGCATTCGGATGTGAGGGCAGTCGCAGTTGTGAGGACTCCTGTGCGTGAGTCAAGAGCTCCCGTTCCGTCAAGACTCGAGATTCTGTTATTTCAATCGACGACTCAATCGAATCGGTCGAACAGTTACTCTTCCATTGCGTGTAAATCAACATTTCGTTATCCATTCCGACCACAAGTATTCCGTCCCTAACCCACGACAGTTGCATAGGAAGTGGTGGCAACCCGTCGGCTGTGACCAAATCGGTTGACCGCAATGTCATCCATCGAATCTCTTCGGTGCGGGTCAGGGGTGCCATAGAAGACGCCTGTTTTAGGAGCATTCGATTGGATGGAGTAGTTATGATCTTCTCGGAAGTCTTGAGCGCCTGTAGGTTGGCCTGTGCTATGTCGGTCGAGACAGGGGTGAAGAGTGTGATTTTCGAACCGGCAGACACTGTGAGCACATGAGAGCCGTCTTCAGTGGACACCCAATCGAGTTGTACTAAAGACTTTTGAGATAACGTGAACTGATTTCCCTTCTCTGAGATTATTCTCTTAAGCGATTGCATTGTCGTATATGACGGCACAGACAGCAGGCGCTGGATATTGTTGGCCCCCCTGTGCTCAGTCATGTGTTCGTCGCCGTGTGTCAGCCGATTGACTAACGTATTTGACGTCCATTTGTTCCTAAGGGTGGTGTCGACGAGAGGCTCCAATTCAATGCCTAAATTGAGATCCGTTTGAGGCAAAGGAATGTTCTTAATCTGAATCGTGTCCTCCAATACCCATTCGGAACCGCCGGTCGATTCGCATTCAATTATAGCGAGCGTTACGTTTATGTAGCGCTGACTTTGGTTGCGCGAGTTGGGCCGGGAGAACGACTGGCCCTGTTTGTAGGCACAGGCAACGCGACCGCTGTAGGAGCACGAGACGTAGAGGGGCAGCCCCGGCACTTCGAAAGCACTCAAGTATTCCTTATTCAACATCATCTCCCACTCAACCCAATTATATTCGGGCTTTTCGTTCGACTCAATGGCGGTCTGTGAGCCACACCTCCAAAATCGAATCTTCCCGTCACTACAGGCCGTGACAATCAGGTAGGGCGCGAAACAGGCCGGGTATATGTTTGACGAACTGAGATGTCCGGCGGCGGGAGTCGCGTGAATCACTTCGACCTCTGCCGGTAATGGCAGGACTTGAGTACAAACTCTTTCGGTAGTTATCCGAAGCGGAGACACAATATTCGAATGATTTTGCATTTGATTTGCATTTTGTGTCTGTTTTTCGGCCGTTTGGCTCAAATCGGGAGAATTGCTTCGCGAAGACCCGTTCGAGTGATCGCTATTGTCTTGAATTATATTACTGTCCGGAACGTACGAATACTTATTACCGTCTGACTGGGGTTGGGAGGCTATCATAAGGCGCCACATGTGAAGCACCGACTGTTGGCTCTCGTTCTTCTCAATTACCACTAAATAGAACGGCTCTTCAAACACCGCACTGTGTCTCAGGTCGACGACAGCACCCAGACTGGCGTCGGCCAAACCCTTTTGATTCTTTTGCTTCTCATTCCAGCACTGGTAGGCAACAGAACTATCACCTCTAATGAGCTGTTCCTGAAACACATGCAATAATTGCGTGTTTTTCCAGTCGTGAACCGCATCTGATATGGCGTTCAGTTCAAGTATACAACCGGGCCGTGCGGTCGACTGCAGACTCACGATCTTAAACGAGTCTCTGACCACATGCCTGTACTGTCCCGCTTCTGAAGAAGTGCTGTCGTCACTGATCGACGGACTCAGGTCTCCCTTTCGAAACTTGCGTTCGGCGGACGACACCTCAGCTAAGAGAGTGCGCGCGTCGATTACGGCCTGATATATACGCAATTGTTTCCCATCGGAGGCCACAAAGCAAGCGCTCGGAGAGTTGGAAATTGAGCCGATGGTTGTGCTCGGGAGTAGTGTTGGAATCCACGCAACGCTTGAAAACGCCGACAATTGCAGTGAATTAATTCGCGCCAATTCGCTGACTCCGCCTGATTTGGAAAGAGGACCGACCGGATCCACTCGCCATAGGATCAGTTCGGAGCAAAAACCCGTGTTTTGCAGTCCATGTGCTTTAAGGCCATAATTGGGTGAAGCGGGTGAAGCAACTGGAGAGGCAGTGCGCGAAGAATCGGGTGTTTCCTCATTGATTGGCCAAATTCCGGGTAAATTGTGATGAGAAGTGGTCAACAGCAGCGGTAGAACGGGATGACAGGTCACGTCGTTGACCCGAAAGCGATGGCCACAGATTCGAGACGAATGGCTAATACTTAAGACTTGTGTGAAGTGACTGCCCTCTCCGAACCCCAGTTTCCATAGATTCAGAGATCCGTTTATATGTTTAGTTAACATACAAACAGTTGGCGTCTGAACTGCCGGTGCCATCGACTCGGGTTTTGTTGCATTCGGTTTATTGTAATTGTCTTTCGAGTGTATGTCCGACGTATGCGACGAAGAATTGGGTAGAAATGCAGACTTGAGGTCGAGATAGAAGTTCGGCGAATATAGTGCGATGTTGTGAGACATTGTGGCCGCGTCTCCGAGTGGTATGGCGTTTGGTATACGCGATGAGAAGCTAATCTGCGGCTGACGGAAGGAACTGGGGCTCGACTCGTCCAACCACTCTATTAGCCTAATTGTAGAGAAAATAAGTTAAATATTAATTTCAGACATAATTTTAGTGAAGACTTACCAAACCAATAGACTTCCATCTAATGGATGAATACTGAAGAGTAAGTCCGAGTTGAGATGCCATTCCCTAACCAAAGCCTCGAGTTTTCGGTCCAATAGGTCACCCAATTGCGATTGATTTGTGACATTCGCTGCATTCAGTTCCGTAGCTAAAGAGGTGGACGAGGAGGTGGTGTGAAAGCTCTGGCGACTGGCGGCCGGACCGCTGTCGTCGTGTTCGGTCTCGTCATGAGATAAGGCTTTATTGAAATGTTTTGAACTTTTTTTGGTCGTTTGGTTAATCTGTTTTCGAAATCTTCGGTTCGATTCGGCGGTATTAATGCTGGCGCCGTCGGTCTCGTCAGTGTCGGCGCCGTCAGCTTCGCCGCTGTCACTGCCGACGTCACTCGCGGCTAATGCCGACTCGTTTTGAATGATCTTAAGACTGATTTCGTGTAATATCTTTTCCGCCGATTGAGTGAAAAACATATCCTTATTGTTGAGCCAATGGATTACAAAACTGGGTTTCGTTGAGTTGTCGGCGCCGTTGGCTTTGGTCGACAGACTCGGCACTAACGGAATGTCGGTTTCGGCGTTAATACTAGCGGTCAGATGGAAATGCAGTCCGGGTGCCATAGCTGTGCCGTGAATACCGAAACTATGAAAGTCGTGTTCACTGAAAGTGCTCGGAAGGGTAGGAATGGGACCGGCGCTCAGATGGCTCTCATCGGTGGTCACCTGCTGGCGCTTTTTGAACTGACTCAAGGACTTCATCTGCTTGAGCCTCTGCATGATCTTCTGCCGGTGCCGTTGGGTCTGTGCCCTCGGAATCACATAATTGGAAAGGCCTTCGATTTGACTTAAGTTGACTAAACCGTCTTCAGGAAGAAGTGTTTGGACCCAAAGACGACATATGTTGTCGCGACACGACGTCACCAGCATATTGGCCACTGACCCGCGCGGAAGATATTTACTCACTTTGCGCCACGAGATCCCTGTGACAGCTCTGGGATGTGCGATATATATGAATGAGAAGTCGACTTCGACTGCGTTTGCATTTAGCGGTAAATTGTTTTGTTGGCCGCCGTTCTCCTGACCCCTCCCGAGCACCGACTTAGTGATCGGACTGTTTTTAGCTGCGCTTTCGTACCATATCTTCACCAAACGATCCGACTTTCCGGCCGAAACAAACAGAGTTCCGTCGGGAGAGAAGCGGAGGAAATGTACGGGCGTTGAGGTCGTGCACTGCCAGACGCACTGCCATTGACTACTGTCCGCCTCTTTGTCCTTATTATTATTGCATTCATTTGTATCGGTTTTCACAAATATTTCGTTGGCGTCCGTCGGCGCCGGCGGAGACAACAAATGCCACATTCGAATGGTCTGTCCGCCGGTCAGCAGTTTATTCCCCTCCAGATTCCAAGAGATGACACTAACGGGAGAGTCGGTCTCAACACAAGCCGTTTGTATCCATTTGTAGTCCAGTCTGTGCGCCGACACCTGCTGTAGGAGAGGCGTCGGTTCGAAGACACAGATCTTGTGGCCATAGGCGGCGCCAATCTTCCCGACGTCTGTCGAGCAGTCGAGACAATTGACTTGAATATTGCCGTAAAGAATGCCCGCAATTATCTGCACTCTCTTCAGGTCCGACGACTGGATCACGACATTACAGCCGGAGCTGTAGGCGACGAACGGTATGCCTTCGACGGACCCAACGCTATAGCAGTTGTCGCCCGAATTGACGGCTCCCGTCAGCACCTGATGGCAGTTCATCGCTTGCGGATGGCCTTCCGATCACTTGACTCGCAAATCGGGTTCCGATGCTATCGATCGGAGGGTTCGCTCGAGTCGTCGATCGCTTCAAAGTTTGTAAACAAACGAATCGTTCACTCAATGACTGCTAGACTCGAATGACTCGAATCCGTAATCCAATCGATTGGTTGCCATTCGTTTCAATTGCTTCCCATTCTCTCCATTCACTCACTGCTCGACCGTCTTATCGCCAAAACAAAGCACTCATTCAGTCGCTTAGAAAGTCATTTGTTTGCCATTTCTTACCGATTGAGACGTTTTAGGCCTAATGTTGACACAAAACAGTCGCCAAAAGTGAAAACAAAATTCTAATTAAAAGCGTTTCTCAATATTTAATGAATCAAATATCAGGTCTATTGTGCCCTCAATTGCGCTCCCATTCGCTCTCCTATCCACTCACCCACTGATCACTCATTCATTAGTTTAATTAAATCATTAAATTATTTACATTTCAATTAATAATTGACGTATAGAGCGGTTGAGACGAAAACAGCGTTCAATGCAAACCCATTACAACATTACTCATCGATATTCCGCTTCTGTGTTGGGCTTAGAGTTTATGATAGGCTTTACCCCAATTCTCTGCTCTCTCTCTCTCACTCTCTCGCACTCTCTCGCAGTCCAACACTGCAAACACACATCACTCGTCAACTCACGGCTCGCGGCCTCTCCTCGTCTCTCACTCTCTCATGCGTTCAATAGTCGATACGATTTCCAATAGATTTTTTGCTCAAACTTTTCGATTACTTCCAATTGATTTCTAATTGAGAGCCGGATATCGAAAAATATTGTTTCTATGACTTAAACGATGAAATAATTGCAATATAGCCTTTGCGCCTAACCTAACCCAACCTAACC
>JAQIXC010002271.1:0-11413 GCA_034697605.1 Metabelba pulverosa
ACGCCGCTAATTTTTCACAAAATTACTTATTTAAATATAGATGTTTAATTTAAAGTAAGTTTCAATGGCGTACGGCATTACACATACTAGTACGTGCTACCTGTTAGTTGATTTAAAAATCTGGCAAGATAAAAATTACTGCCGCTTCACGTAGTAAACAGTGATTAAGAATATTAATGTTAATGGTGTCAATTGCAATTTATATTTGTGGTTATGAATAAATGCGCAGTTTATTTGAAAAACATCAGGTTAATCGATATCTATTAAGTTATCAATTTTATACAGTGTTGGAAATTAATTATTTATAATTTAACAATTTTTGAAAATTAATTTATTTATAAAGAAATAATTGAATTAATATTTATTTTATTGTTCAACATGCTGTTGTAACCATGTATTTTAACATTGTTTTTACTGTGCACAAAATTACAGTTAATTGAATTGCATATAGTAATATATTTAAAACTACTGTAGCAGTGTATTAATATTTTTATAAAGTAGTTTTTATATATTTATGTACATTTATTTAAAAGTTATTAATTATAACATGTTCAGTGAAGCGACGTTTGAATGAGAATAACAGAATAAGTGATAACTAAAGCCATACTCGATATGAATGTCTTTGCGTTCACTTCAAACAAATTCAATGCATTTAAACCGATTCGCGACTCGAATGACGCGATTGTTATTAAATTCAATTTGTCTTTCGGCGACATTTCACGCGATTTACGCAAATAATTGTTTTCTAATTTATACATAAACTTCGAAAAACATTTCGTAAAATTGTTACAAATTAAACACAATGATAAATTAATCAGTACATTAAAAATAATTTTAAATACCATCCAGAATCGACTCTTATGTATATCCATAGTAAGTATACAAACGCTTGCAATGAGACAAACAATATTAAATACTAAATAAATAAAGATGTAAATTGATATTAATTTGTTAAATTTTTGGACATTTTTATACAATCTATAAATTAAGCGATAGATTAACTCCAAGTCTAGCGACTCATCGGACGCGAGAATCGAATTGAGTTTCAACGAAACAATACAACTCTTGTATGCAATCAGTGCTATGACTGAGAACAGGGTGTTTAGCGAGAGAAAATATAAAAAGTTAAAATAAGCAAATGTTGCCCAGTTGTTCTTTGTGCCAAAACATAAAAATGACATGATAATTGCGCTGGATGCGAAAATAAACTGTATAATTGCTATTGAGATACCAATTTTCTGCTCAGCCGTGATATCAATGCGAGTGTCGTCGCAGCGCTTTAAATGGTTTAATACGGGTTTCGCTTTAAATAGCATGTTTATTATAATAACGATTTTTAACATGGCATATAGTATCATGTTTAAGTTATTGATTATTGGCACAATTATCGATTTTGTTGTGGTTGTATCGTTAGATTTTATGTCGTTAATCACTTTTATTATTGTGTAAATCGAGTCGTTTAGCAATAGAATAATTAGCAGAATATTCCACAGAATTTGCAGTGTTTTCGACAATTTTGTTGGATTTGGGCCAATACTCGTACCCCAGTATGTGATTCCAGTTATTTTGTGATATTTTATCAACATTTCTAAACCGCTTAACCGATTTCCGCCACGATTATCAAGATTAATATCCATTTTAATTTTTACTAACTTAGAATAATTATACGTTGTATTAGTTTTTTTAAATTACTTATAAAATATATAAGTGAATAAAATAAATATATTTATGAAAACATTTGAAAATTCAATTACACGAATAGTCAGGTTTATACTGTGCAGTAAATTTATGCAGAAATTATTCAAGAACACTTTAATTCATTTCTTAAAAAGCAAAAAAATAAATAAACTTAGCAATTAAGTTAATTGCTTATTTAAACAGGAAATATAATATCGTTTGTTTTGTACATTATATATAATCAAACATATAAATATTTTGCTTTACTTACCCAATAAACCAATATTGAACATGCTATTAATATTATTTATATAACAATTTTAATATGAATTAAGATAAACTTAAGTAAATAATTTTAATATGTAAAGTAAGTGAAATGCACTGTATAATTGTCAATAGTATTTAAATGTATATTTTTGTTATATTTTGTTATTTATTTTTACTTATTTTACTTAATTACACTACAAATAGTAACATTGCGATTTACCTACCTACCTTAGAAAAAAGTAATATAAAAATGCAATCTAATTTCTATTTTGCAAAAACATTGACATACTAAACATATTTAAATAATTCAATTTACTATACAGTTAAATACAATTAAAGAATATTTTTATTAAGATTTAATTGAAATATTAAGCGAACGGCCATTCGGTCGGTTCGGGTGCGCTCTCCAGAAGCCGTCGCAGGCTTTCCGATACGCGTTGTCGACAAACGTATAGTTACTCGAATCTAATTGCATGTAACGCACCGACGGGTTGGACGCCGTCTTATCGAACGCCAGCGGCCACTCAACACCTCTTAGCGCCGGCGGTTTTCTAAACATTAACTAGCAATGTTATATGATCTTTCATCAAGTTTATTTATCTCATACCCAGTCTTCGCAAACGTAGTCCAAATCACGTTAATGTCTTCAGTTAACTGGCGCTGCTCGCGGGTATAAGTGCCGAACGGGTCGCGCAACGACTCGCCGAATACGTAGTGCAGATCAGCCGAGTGTTCGACGCCCGTCCAGTCCTTGTGCGGGTCTTTTGGACTATACGTCAATCGGTACGCGTAGGCGTCGTTGTAGGCGAGGAGTGCGGCGCCAAAGTCGACCGTCGGACAGGTGAGGAAGTAGTCGCCGAACGCGTCGGCCACCGCGTGCTTCAGGTCGAAGCCCTGCGCGTCCGTATAGCCGGCCGTATAGAAGTCGGCCACTTGTTGTGCGAACGGCACGTCTATTGCGGCGAATATGTAGTAAATAATTACTTTCGCTTTCGCGACAGTCATAGTGCTGTTGGGACTGCTCGGCGTCAGGTCGGGGAACAGTCCGCCCGAGAAGAATCCCGAACCCTCGTCCCGCACCGTACCAAATAGTAACTGCACATTCTTGCTAATAATGTAAAATTGCACTAATTAATATTTGTTTTTTTAATTGAAAAAATTGTTTTAAGTTATTAACTGTGAGATTTTTGCATGTTACTTTTGCAAAACAATTTACATAGTAAATAATTATTCTTTTATATAATTAAATATTACATTCTAGTTAAAACGAAATTTAAGAGCAAGGAATTAAGCATGTATTAAAAATACACGGTTTTTGTTATTAAAAGATAGGATGTTAAAGCAAAACATACTGTAAACAAGTTTGAAAGCAAAAGTGCACAGTAAATATCTTAAAATAAACATTGAAATAAGTTTGTATTTGAATGGAAAACTATTTACTTGAAGTTTCCGTTCTTGAGCGCAATCGACGGCTTAATCGGCAGCAGACGGTCGCCGAATACCGGAGTGAAGTAGACCTCACTATTCGACAGACGCTCGCAGTAGTCGTCGAGCGGTTTCGCGTCCACTCTTCGCAAACACGAAAACAATATCCGATTCGTTGTGTTATCGAAACAATCGAAATGTTTGGCCATTTCGAACGCCTTCGCGAGCGCCGACTCTCCCGACTCGCTGCCCAGGTATGAGTCGACTGAACCGCTTTGCATAATAGCTCTATTGAATAGCTTATAGTCTTCCATAAGTATAAGCGCGGACACAGACATACTGCCGGCGCTCTGACCGAAAACCGTTACCGAATCGGGATTACCGCCGAAGTTACGCGCGTTTTGACGGACGAACTCGAGAGCGACGAGAGAGTCGGTGAAGGCCTGGTTTCCGGGCGCGGCGTCTGTGCCGTCGTATAGGAAGCCGAACGCCGAGAGTCGGTAATTCACTTCAAACACAATTACGTCGCCGATTGCCGCAATGTACGAGGCGTTGGTCAGCGGATCGGTGTTACTGCCCATAGTGAAGCCGCCGCCGTATATCCAGAACATGATAGTTTTGTTGAGCATGCTAGTTTGTTCGTCGAACCGGCTGTGCGGCACATATACGTTGAGGAATAGGCAGTCTTCGCTCATATTGTACCGATTGTTCGGTTGCATACAAGCCGTTCGCGCTTTACATAAATAATTTATATGTAAATTATTATCAAGTTTTATAATTACACTGTGTATTTTTTATGTGGTTTTAAACGTACGTTGTGTGCCATCCCATATACCGGTCCACTTGTCGGCCGGAACGGCCGGTTTGAACCGCAAATCACCGACCGGCGGCTTCGCGAACGGTATGCCCTGAAAGACCGAAACCGTTTTGTTTTTGTCGGCAATGAATAACACATTTCCCCGCAATTGACCCAAACTTGTCGTTACGTCAACTGTATCGCCGATACAGTAGTTTAGTGTTAAAAATAAAATCAGAAAAATTAATTCGATTCTCATTCTTGTTTTATTTATTAAATAATAACTTTTTATTGCAATAATAATTCTTATATAAAGCTTTACAATATACAATATAAAACAAAATACTTTATCTTGAACAGTATTTTGATAATTGTTTTCATAAATTTTTCATTATTTCAAAGCACTTATAAATTATCTTTATTTTATTTATTTTATCATGATTGATTTTTTAAACAATTATATAGTTGCAAATTATATTTGAAAAGTCGGTCTTTATTCCTTTTAATTTACAATGATAAAATATATTATTTATTTTGCCCTTTTATTTTTAAATTATAAGAATTTATAAAACCAAAGTTTCTATTAATTTTATATTTGTCTTTACACTTAAACTATTTTTCTAATTTTATTTATAAGTTTATAAAACATAATTTTATTATAAAGTATAAAATTTTCAAGTAGTTCTTTAATCTATTATTTAGTTTTATTATTTTGACATATATCTAATCTTAATAAAATAATACATTGATAATTTTAGTCATATTACCTATTGACGTCTAATTTTTTTTATCTTGATAACATTTAAAATATTAGTGAAAATAAATTATATAGTTAGTAGTATTATGATAAGAGTTAATAACCTCAATTTCCTCAAGCATAATGACACAAAATTAACATTGATAAATTTATTAATCAATTACAAAATTAAATAATTATTAAATACAGAGCATTATTATTATTTTAAAAAATTTAACCAGACAATAATTCTTTAATTAACATTAATTTTATTTAGTTTAATTTTAATTATAATTTAATCAAGCTAGAATTTATGTACACGCCGACGGCTTGGGCGAACCGGTATACGTGTCGCACACGAGTTTCAACAAGTCACTTGTCGCCTTCGTCTCGATGTCCTCGGTGTGCACGCCGTTCAGGGTGATCCAGGGCACGTACTTGTGCGGCGGCGCCAGTATGCCGGTCTGGCCCGACATGAAGTACTCGATCGCGACGCTCGTCTCGCTCTTCAGGCAGCCTTCCAGGTAGTTAAAGTCCAGGCTCAACTTGGTCGAGCACTATTTTCAACAAGTATAAATTCAATTAAACTAAATATTACTATCAAGCAAATATTGACCACATCTAGTTACATGTTCAATCAATAAAAGGTAATTGTAAATACTAGTTAGACAGTATATTTAAAACATTATAAATATCATATTATGCACTACTAAGAATACATGCAGCAATAAACTTTTACAATGTACATTTTTATACAGTTATTATATGCTGTAAATTATGGAAAATAATTACTATGTGCTTAACATTGCTATTCAATAAACCTGCTTAACATATTACCATATCAATATAAAAATAAAATAGTAAAAAACGTAATTAACATGTCAAAATTAAACTAGCTAATTACCTCTTTGGCGGCGGCCTCGGGTTGATCGGCGGACTTGGACGTCATCATGCAGTCAATAAGTGACATGTACTGTTTTTCGGTGAATTTCGTGACCGCGCACGCCTCGATCAGATTGCCGACGCACTCCTGCTCGCCGTGCTGGCACGTGAACGTTACCGACGGGTTGACCGTGGCGTTTGGCACCAGGGCCATCTTTGCGTTGCCGAACGGTACCACGTTGATTTTTAGTATTGCCGGCTTTGCGTCGGCCAACTTCGTAAACGTCGGGTAGAACTGGTTCGTGAAGAAGTCGATACTGCCCGGGCACAGCGACTCGTAGTACAGCCCGACCTCCACCGGCTGCGCCGCGACGTACGAGTGCTCAACGCCCCGGCACTCGATCAGTGCTAATGCAGCGCATAATACGATCAGTGATTTCATTATTTAGGTCTTGTTTACCAGTTTTTGTAAAATACTATTTATTTTCGAACTAAATATTTATATTTATATTAAATTTTTTTAACTTGACATTTATGCCAATCAATTTTTTTTATCAAGTTTACAGTTACATCGTACAAATTGTACTTTCAGTTATTCGGTATTTGTGTAATTTTGCACTATTTTGTTATTTTGTAATCTGTAGCTAGTTTTATTAGAATGTGAATTTTATGCCAAGATAAAGTTTACAGGTACAGTTTTGTATATAACTTTATCTTTGATATTGATGAGAATGTGTCAAATGTGTCTAAATAAATATTTTAGAAAATAACTCATGTGCTATTTTCTATCACGTGCAAGTACATTTTGCAACCTTTAAGACACTTGAATTAGTAAATTGCATGGTACACTATTACTTAATTGTAATGCTATACCTATAGTGTGAAATATGTCAATGTTATCAAGCAATAATTCTTATTGTTGAATATTTTATCTAGATTTTATTTAGATGGTAATTTTAATTAAAAGTAAAACACTGATTATTTGTTACATGGTTAACTTATTTTGCTAGTAGAACTATTTGATACACTAAGATCCCATTATAACAACCCTAGAATTGATAAATATTTTTATACATTACTCATATTTAGTAATAAGTTATACAAGAAAATATTTGCTTTTTATAAATAATTTAATTAAGTTATTTCTTAATTTTAGCCGTTAATTAATATTGTGAGATGTACTTTATATCGGCCTTCAATTGTAATAGCATTCGAGAATTACAATATGAATCGCACAGAATATTCCTAAACCGAAGAGATAATACGTGTCGCGGATGTCGTACAGCGACAGCACTTCGAACCGGTATTTCGCGATTGATATGTAGTCGTCGTCACCGAACGGAATGCTTTCTTTTCGATGCATTTCGTTCGTCCATTCGCTGGCAATTCCCGACTCTATTGATGCGATTATTCTAAATATATTGTGAATAATAATAGTTATGATTTTATAAATTAGCAAGACACTTTGGTATATAGATTCATTCTGTTTTTTAGCACTGAGAAAGTATATTTTTGTTTTATACTAAATATTTATAAATATATTTATTGATTCTGGGTTTGAAAATCAATCGTGATTAACGTTTCTTTGTTTGACTTTGATATAACTTTTATTTGCTAATAATTTAACTATTCAAAATCATAAATACAAAAACTAAGCAAGATCTATTATCTTCTTGTATTTTTATAACTACATTGTTTAATGGGATTCAAAGCATATTAAATTTCTATAAGATTAGTTTACTAGAAATGTAACTTTAATTAAAATAATTTATCTTAATTAAGCAACTTACATTTTATTTAAGCTATTAAGCAATTTACTGCTAACAAATTTGTTAACGAATATAAAATTTGGATAATGTCCGCCGCAATGTCGCGAAATATGTTGACTGTTTCGAATTTTTGCCTTGATACTTATCGAGATTGATGAAAGATACACGTATTTCATGAAGAATAAGCTATTTCGATTTAAAATGAGCGCGTATTTTCCTAACATGACACATTAAAATTTTTAAATAATGTATATAGTATATCTTAAAGTGAAGTTTTAGCAAATTTATTTTTATTACCAGATAAAAGCAGATTGGCAAGATCAATTTTAAAAGCTGGATCAGAAAATTGAGCTAATTCAATTAGTTTTAATTTTGACCTAAAATTTCGATCAATACTCGAATTGCTGTTTAGCAAGTGCGTTTCCATAGAACTACCTCGATACACAATTAATTTAATATTTGCATCCGCTAAATCTTGCCACGAATCAATTTGAAAAATAGGATTTGAGACCATAAAGTCTAGCATGAAACAAGCAAATGAGATTGATAGAACGGCCGCAGCAACGAGCCAAATGCCCAATAATAATTTTCTAGAAAATTTATCAAGCATATTTTTATTATATTGCTGATTTAAGAGTACGATTGAATAATTCCAAAAGTATTTCATAAATGTTAGCAAGTTGGATTTGGTAAATGAAGTAATTAACGACATAATAATAATTGAAGCCGCGATTAATAACCAAACATTAATGGGAAAGCAGCGCAAATAATTGAACATGGGTGTTTTGATGTTTTGTATTTTTGACAACGAACATGCCATGTGGTGATAGCTAGTGCATCGAGTATATTTTCCAATTGTAACAAGCTGGTTTAACTGGATAATTTGCGATGGACTTTGTTCGAATGCGACGAATTCATATGCGCTTGTTTGTTTGATAATTTTGTTCAGTTTGTTTGCTAACATTATACTTGGTTTGACCAATAGTCTACGTGAGTAAACAATATAATTTAATAATCATGATTTATTTAATTAACTTAAAATATTATATAAAATATAGAAAAATACTGTACAATTAATTTTATTTTGGAAACAGTTTATAAATAATTTATACTAACATGTACTTATTTCAATAATTTCTATACAGTATAGTTATTTATTGTTTATTCTAAAAATTAAATATTTTCTTCTAAATTTATATGTTGCATTTATCATTATACTTATAATTAAATTGTAATATTAAAAATTAATAATATGTTTGATTTATATATATTGTAATGAATTATTGTTATAAATTCATAAAGTGGGTTAGTAAATATTTTAAATTAATTAAAATTTACTAGCACTATTTAATCAAATAATAATATGCACTGAACATATTAGAAAAAGAAGAGTTAGTTGAATTTAGCAAGCCCATAAATAAAAATGTAATTTATTTGTCATATTATTGTACAATAATTTTTATAGATATTTGTAAACATACGCAAACTTTTCTCGAATAGCCAACTCTTTTAATAACACGAATAATGTGCCACAAAGTTGAGAATAGTTACGTGTTATCTCTGAGTAATATATTATCATTTGAGGAAAACTCCAAATCGGTTGAATGGTTATTGTTGAATTTGTTACATTGTTGCTTGAAAAATTGATAAAATTATTATTGTCTATTAAGCCGCACATTTTGTCAAACATCTTGCCAAAAATTTATATACGATATAAATTTTGTTTGATTTATAGTAATAACTTAACAAATTTTGTTATTAAAATATCTTATACAGGATAATAAACTTATTTTTACAAATATAATAATATATATTATAAGATAATGTTCTAAAAATTTATAAACAATATAATTAAAATGCAATATAAATCTAAATTTTATGCATGTTTACAAATTATTAATAATAAACTATTAATATCTACATTTATTTTATTATAAAATAAAAATTACATAAAAATATTATGTTATAAAATATATTATTTATTAAAATATGCATTATTATTTATATATGTAATATAAAAATTATTTTGTTTTAAGTAAATACAATATTATAAAATAACAAACAATATTTTGCAAACAAATATAATTGTAAACATATTAAAGATTTAATAAATTCAAATAGTTCAGTATGTGCTAATAACCTTTGTAAATGAATTAATTGAATATTTAAGTTATAAGTTATTAAAAAGTATCTAAAAAGTATATATCATTAACATTTTATTATTAAAAAGTACTGTATAGTCACAAATAATTATTTACATAATTAATTCAAACCGGCTGTTGGTCTAATATGATATACGTGGCAAATAGTGTATGCAACATGTTATATTTACTTTAAATACAAATTACATCATAATTAGCAATAAATTTGGTGAAAATATTTGCTAGTAACATATTTTCAATCAAAAAAATTAGCAAGCTAAATCAAACAATGACGACTCAATCGTTGTTGAAATCAAATGAAGAATTTCTTCAATTGCGGGTAAAATTAGTGCCGACGCCGGCGGCCGAACCGCACGCAGACATCGAATGGATTCGGCGCGCGTACACCGACTGGTCGGCGCAGTTCGCCGATTACAACGCGAAATATACGGATATGATATGCGCGCTGACCAATGCTGGCTTCGGGAATAACGTCCCGAAAGAACGCGTACTAAACGCGACCAAAGCTATTGATTGGACCGTATATTTCGACATTCATTTGGAGCCGATTCGCGGCCAACGATCGCCGCAACTAATGGACGAATTGGTTCGCAAACTCATCGCTGCGATCGAATCGGACGAATGCGACACCAGTTTTACGATCGGTAACGAAATATTTAGTATAATTAATAAATTATGATTAAATAATAGCTTTATTTAAATATTTGAACATGTTATAAGCAATAGCCGGATAAGTTTAAGTTTATTTCAAAATTGGCGCTATATAATTAACACAAATTCTAACACATTGCAGCTCGCAACAAAATATATTGTAGAAATATAACATATAAACAATTATTAAGTTCATACTTTATAAGCATGAGTAAAGCAATCAACTGTATAATAATACTGTAATATTGCATATTTATATTCACATTATTTTTGGTTTCTTGTTATTGCTGCTTGTTTTAGTTTGCAGTGAGATAAGTTCGCTTTTATTAATTTCACAAATATAGTAATGTCATGAGCGATAGTGTATTGTAGCAAACATTACTATCACTCAGACATTTGATTAAATTAAGCACTTGTTTTAATATTTGAATTAACATTTTATTTCAATTAAAGAAATAGTCATTAAACAAAAGAAAATGAAACATGTGAGTCTGGAACGTAACGGAACGTCCGGTTCCGGTTACTAGTGCTCTGTATCGAGCATTGCCTCGAGTGAGGGCTTACACTCGTCGACTGCTGTGGTCGACAGCTAACTTCAGACTACTGCTAGTAATCGCAAACGTTCTCTTATACATGCTAGCAGTTGACATGTTAGTTTTAAACTAGAAATTAGAATATGAGTAGTGGGTAATGCGTGACAGGGGAATGGGTGACTGGGTGACAATGAGTTGAGGTTAACATGATTAGATTTGACTATTTTGAATAGGGTTTAGCCTTTACTCGCGGGCGTTAATCATCGCTCATAACATCACACCGCGGCAAGGCTAATGTCTGGGTGGAATCAATTTGCAAAATTGTGAAAAACAGACATTAAGACGAGAATACAAAAATATAAATAAGGAAAAAAAACTGCACAAAATAGGGAGAAAATCAAACCAAACAAAAAAAACTATATGTAAATCGTGCGCATTAGTAAATCACGTTAATTTACAAAATGCGATGGCAAAAAAAAGGTATGTATTGTCTGATATAGTAAATACCTAGTGTC
>JAQIXC010002272.1:0-11409 GCA_034697605.1 Metabelba pulverosa
ATTTATACGTTAAACGCATATGGATTTGATATTGCTAAAATTATAATTAATGAAAGTAGAATTAAATTCAATAATAAAAACATTATGAACATGCTTGTATTGCTATTATTTTATGTTACATTAATTATTGTGGTTATTGTAATTGCTATCTATGCATGCACCCAGTTTAACAAGTCAATACTTGAATGCTTAAATAATGCGTTCCATGTATATGAAATAATTGCACTAGCAATTATGCCAGTGTTAATTAATTTTATATCCATGTTATATTATTCTCAGTTAACTATAATACAGAATAATCTGGTTACTAATATAGGTATTTATTGCGCAATTCTCATGTTATATTTATTTAACTTTTTATGCATATATAATTAACATTTAACATTTTATTTTACAGTTTATAACAAAACAAATATAACAAGAATTGAATTGAAAACTACAATAATCCGTAAAATTAAGTCACAGTTTATACGAATTCGCGACACAATCTCGGAATTGGATTCGCATTTATTTCTCTTATTAATAATGAATACTATCTTCACAATAATTGCAATTATGCTTAACATTAATTCTTTAACATATGTGCATAAAGTTAAAGAAATGCGAAAATTTGCCCAATATATGGCATTTGGCACTATTACATCGATCATACAATTAATAATAAGTTGCTTTATTTGTGGATCAGTCGGCGATAAGGCGAACGAAATATTCGCAGTTTTTGACAGATATTCGTCGAACGCGTTGTCGGAATTGGAAGCCAAGGATTGGCTAATGTTTGCCAACATTTGGCGTAAAACACACTTCGGGTTCACTATCGGCGGCTTCGCTCGCATTCATAAAACAACTCTTATTTCGGTTATTATAAAAATTAATTTTATATATATAATTATTTAAGTGATTAATAAATAAACATTCTCATTATACAGATATTTACGTTTATTCTCAACTACACGGTTATTTTATACCAAACTAATAATTAATTCTATAAATAATATTGTATGCAAGTTTAAATAAACTGTAATAAATTAATATATATTTTAATGTTATATAAACATAAATTTTAAATTTTTAAAAACTAATTATTTGCTAATAAATTATTCATTACATAAAAATTACTGTAGAGGCATTTATAATTTATATAGTTTCTTTGTTGCAAACTGGACAGATGCCACAGACTACTATCACTATTGAAATAATATTTGTTATACTGTATATTTCTAAATGCCAATATTTGTATCTATTATCCATTACATTTATATATAAATATATAAATAAAATATTTTTAAAAACAAAATTTGCAATTAAATCAATATGTAATTTCTTAGTTTATATGATATACTTTTGCAAAACATTTTATTTCCAATGCAAATTACAGTATAAGATATGTATTTTAAGTTTTATTCAAACAAGAATTAAAGTTACCAATGCTACATTAGTGATGTACAGTATCGATCAAAACAAAAATTTCAATATTTTGCTAAATTTATCATGAAACGCTAAACCAATTTTAGAAATTTTTTACCTTGTCTAGAATATAATAAACAATTTTTTTCATTAAAGCAATTTTGATTTCTATTAATATTATTAAATTATTAAGTTTAAATTTTGTAATTTTAATATAAAACAAAATATATAATTTGTAATTTTAAATATTAATTAATTTATAACAATAAAAATAAAGTAAAAATTATAAATTATTTTTAATGAAAAATGTAATATTAAATAAAATTTATTAAATATATATATATGAAAATGTTTCTGGAAAAATTCTAAATAAAACATTATAAATGTCTATAATTGCTTAAGTAGGTTCTGAGATATTCATCAAAACAGCCAGCATTCATTTTTGAACCAAAATGTATATATTTTTTTAAATTTATTATTTATATTGCAGTTTTTAAATCTCGCTTAAGTGAATTAACATTATGCAAAAAATTCAATAAAACTATAGTTAATGTCGTTATATTAGATTTATTATGATTTATACATTAATAGCTATAAATTTTTAAAATAATATCATGCTATTTTCTAATTAAAACAATCTATAATATGACAATTGATTTTATAATTAAAAATAAAATATGTAATGCTAAAATAATATAGTTCTATTTAATTTTTAAATAAAGTAAATGTGCAAGCAAAAACAATAAAATATTTTAAAATCTCATATTTCTGGAATAACAAAATTAATTAATAGTTTTTAAAAAATTAGAATTCTTATTAAAACTATATTTGTTATATACAGTATAATTGAAAGACACAAAAACTGGAGTAAGTAAAATGGCTTATTACTAACTTAAATAAATATATTGTTCTTAATTACTAATATCCATGTTAATATCGGAAAATCACATAATCTGAAAATATTATTAAAATAAATTAAAAATGTTATTATATATTTATAACATTTAATCATTCTTCATAATATTATATATAATTACAATTCATATTTAATGAAGAAGCATAATACGAACAAGTTAGGGTGCCCACCATAAATTATAACTATATTGATAAAAAGGTGTAGCACCCTCTGTCCAACAAAAGCAGAATATTGGTTTTGCTTAAACGCAATTTAGAAAATTCATATAAAATAAAACTTCAAATAACAAGAGCTTGAATTTGAATGTAAATTAACTTGCATGTGGGTTAAATTTTCTCGCGTTAATTCAAATATATAAGTGTAGCAAATAGAAAAATTGCAATATTTTACTCTTATATAACTGACACTACTAATCACAATACACATTAATCGAATTGATAGAATGAGCATGATACCAGTAAAAAGCGGAAAACTTGGTAAACTAAAAGAGCGAGTGCGCGCTATTCAGCGTATGACTAACGCGCAGCGGGTGTCGGACTCATTGCGTTTGACGAACAAATTCCTGCGAAAAACGCATTTCGCGTATTTCCAGAATATCTTCGAATACGTCAATAACGTCTATCCGAATAAATGGCACTCATTTGGCGTCGCGATCGGACAGTTGGCTAACCTGTTAACAGCGGCGCGTTTCTGCGCAGCGCTGGTTTGGCCCAAATATCGGCCGGTATTGTGCGATTTCGGCTATTTATTCGGCGACGCATTTCTTGCCGATTGTATTCTTATGGTATTGGCGTTATCGATAACTATGGTGCGCGTCGTCATTGATGGACAGACACGGCGTCGATCGTTATATATAATTCCACTCATCGTCGCGATAGTCGAGAGAAGAGTCCGCTATCCGTTAAATGCGAATCACCAGCGCAAACACAGCATGGTATTACAGGTAAGGTTGTAAATTTTAGCCAAATTTATTTTTAAATGTAATTACTGAAATTTATAAAATTTATATGCAATATTCATTTCAAGTAAAATTTAACTAAATTTTTTTAATTTTTAAATAGTCACATATTAATATAGTAAAAAATAATTGTTAGCATATTTATTTTAATTATTAGATATTGAATATTACAAAAATATTTTTTATGACCAAGATTGGGCAAAAATAAAATATTAAAATATAATAAGATTTGAAAACAATTAATATTCAACATCTTTATATAAAATAAAACATTGAAATCATGCTATATAAATAATGCAATAATATATGTTTAAATATTTTCCAAAATTTTATTAATAACAACCCTAATTACAGGCTATTGCATACGGACTATACCCTCTCTATATACTACTGGTACCATGCTGGTTTCTAACGCACTTCGGCTATAGTCTATGGATGTATTACGACCCGTCGGTCAATGTCCCGCTATCGGCGCTCATTATCTGGAATATTATATTCCATTTATTTGTAACGCAGTTTCTGGTCATAATATGCTTCGGCTTTTTCTTCGCAACCATTATCGTTGTGTATCCGTTGTACGCATTCCGGGAAATCAACGACGCGTTGGCCGCGAGTTTACGATCGGCGAACGTACCGCAAATGATGCGCGCAATCGATGCACACAATTACGTCGCGAAGATTGTCGAAGATATCGATCATTTGATGCGTTACTTAACGTTTGTTTTCTACTACATCGCGACGCCTATTATCCTATTGGCGATATACGGCTTGGGCAAACCGCGCGTTACTTTGCTAGCTAGATGCATTCTAGTCATATTGATATATGGCGGCTTTATCTTCATTTTCACCGTTAACCTGATGTCGGTTTGGGTGTCGACGGCCGCGCGTAAGCCGTATTCACAGCTCTTTTCAATGACTGCGAAACGCATTCGCATTCCAGTCGTCGATCGCTTGAAGATTCTGGCCTTCGCTGAAGAGCTCTTCGAACGAGAAATCGGTTTCCATTGCTTGGATTGGTTTGTACTGAATAATCGTCAATTCGTGGAATATATGTTCTTATGCGCATCGAATTACATGTTGATTTTGCAACGTCTATAAATTATTTTAATTAATCTATCGATTTAATCTGAATATACTTTCTATAATGCATTTTATCAGTTCTTAAACATACAGTATATAATTAAAAGAGGAAAGCCCGTCGTTAGTGAAATTAAATTAAATAAATTCAGGCAGCTTAATTTGATAACATATTCAATCTAATATAATATTGTAACTTAATCAAATATTATTAATGCATATTCTAATACACTGAACCTATTTAAAATATCCATAATATCACATAAACTATACTTTAATAGTTTACTGTAATATTAACAAACTAATTACGATAATGAAATATAAGTTTATATTTCTGTTTCTCAAATGTAATTGAAGAAAATCGTTATTAATAAATAAATAATTTATATTTCTATATTAATTTTTACTTTATTTAATAAAGACATTTTTAATATATAGTTTAATTATTAAATATACTTTAATTTTTATTTTGATATAAAATTTATCAAGTTTATGTCTATATTAATATTAAATGTCTAATTGTATGATTTCTAATTTAATATACATAAATAATAGCTAATTAAATTTATAATAAGATATTTTCGTTATATATTTAATTAAAATTTAAACTACAATAATACATCAAAAATATTTATCATGAAAAAACTAAATACTTTTTCTTATGTACAGTTTTACTAAAACAAAATAAAGTGCGGTCATTATGTCGTTAGAATAAATTTAATTGTTAATTGCGCGCGCTAGCAATGACCATGGTAATCGAACTTCTGTTCGATTTGATGATCATACGTTCGGGTTTTAAAATATTGTTTCATATTAGAGATATATTCTTCTGGTTTACCATGAATGTCGCCGAAAGACAACTGATTGCAAAAAAAGTTTTGCATTTTTTCATAAATTTTGCAAAATATAACAAAGCTATTACAGTAAAACATTTTGTATCTGAAGGCGAAAAGCAATCTACTATTTATGCCATACTTAAGAGATTCGAAAAGAGCGGATCAGTTGAATTCAAACCAAGAACTGGTCGGAAGTGTTCGGTTGTAACCGAAAATATGATTAAGAATATGTCAAAATTTTTAATCATTACCAACGCATCAGAACGAGAGACTGCAAAGCGATTCCGATTGCGATCGAAGACAACCGTTAGAGACATTAAGACAAAAGCGTCGATAAAGACCCGAAAGTGTCAAACGGTTCCCAAATATGTTAATACACAGCAAAAGAGAGCAAAAACTAATTGTCGAAAAGTATATCGCAATTCGATTCATAAGCAACTGATTATAGACGACGAGACATATGTTGAGGCCGACCCGCAGGACATGTCTGGCCAGAAGTTCTATAACTACATAGACATAAGAGAAGTGCCAAATGACGTTAGATTTAAACCGAAACTAAAGTTTACCACAAAATATCTCATTTGGCAAGCAATCGATGAATTGGGAAACGTTTCGGAACCGTATGTAAAGTACGGAACACTTAACGGCGAAGAATATCGGACACAATGTCTTGAGAAACGATTGCTTCCATTCATTCAAAAATACCATTCAATTAATAACGTCATGTTTTGGCCCGATTTGGCGACGAGTCACTACTCCGGAACTGCTCAACGGTGGTTCACATCTAAAAAAATAGAATGCGTTCGAAAAGAGCAGAACCCGCCGAACGTACCGCAGGCCCGACCTATCGAAAAGTTTTGGGCTCTATGTAAGCGAAAGTACTATTTGAGACCTACGGCTCCGAAAACTATTCGCGGATTCACTAAAATCTGATGAAATTTGAGCAAAAGTGTGGCCGAATCGAGTGCAAAGTAAGTAATGAAGAGAGTGAGACAAAGACTTCGCCAAATTGGTGATAATGGTGTCTTAGCGCCCTATAAAGCTAATGATAAATAAATACATATCTACTAAACATATCTACAAAATTTTATTGAATTTGATTAAATAGTTTTTGAATTGTACTGTTTTAAACTTTTTCTAACGACATAATGACCAGATATTAAATACAATATGTTGAAAGTATCATTATTGAAAAAAACTAGAACGTATAAATATTTAAACTTAATTTTAATTAATATATACTTTATATAATTACGTAATAATATAAATTTAATTTTGAATCGATTATTTTATTACAAAAATTGCAATATTATAAACAGGACATTTGTTTATCTAATAGTTATTAATTTATTTAAATATATTTTTATTTTATATTGTTTTACAAATAAAAAATATAAAATCATATTTACATATATAAAAATTTATATTGTTTAAATATAATACAAAATATTATAAAACAAATAAATATATTAGTTATACATAATAAATCTATAAACAAAATAACAGTTGTATTTATATTTAGTTAGTAATATTAAAACATAAAAACATATACATTTATTATATTTTTGTTGAGTGAATATCAACTATGTATAAAGTTTAAATTTCTATTCTAACAACAAGTTTATATAATTATATTATACAATGTCTATATTGAAAACAATACGTTATTTATTAATATTTCACCGCATATTCGGCTTCACATTCGGCGGACTTGTAATCGACGCGAACGCAAAGCTAAGTCGCAATCAGTACTACAAATATTATGGCTTAACGTTCAGCGCAATAATATTATGCGCAGATACTTTTTCACTTATAATTTGGGTTGCAAATTTGAGCATAAATGTAAAGCTCTGGTTTGGAAATGTTAACATGATCATTCCGGGAACATTTATATTTATGTGGGTTATAAACATAATAACAAGATGCGTAAGCATTTACGCGTTAAACGCATATGGATTTAATATTGCTAAAATAATAATTGATGAAAGTAAAATCAAGTTTAATAAGAAAGACATTATTATCATGTTTGGAATGCTATTATTTTGGATAGCAATAATTATTGTTGTAATTATAATGGCTATTTACTCAATTACCCAGTCTAATAAGTCAATACTTGAATGCGTAAAGAATTTGTGTTTTGTAATCGAATTAATCGCTTTATCAATAATACCAGTATTAATTTGTTTTATTTCCACGTTGTATTCTTGTCAACTAACTATAATACAAAATAATCTTAAAAGAAATATAGGTATAAACTAAAATAAAAATTTATAAAAATTATTATACTGTACATAAACTAAACAGAAAAATTCATATTATTATGAATATCTCGTGGAACGCTCATACAATTTTTGAAATTATATATTTGTCATTATTATTAATTTTATTTTTGATTTTATTATAAAGCACAAAATTAGCTTACCACTACTATCAAGACAAATTCTATACAAATAATACGTGTAAATAACATGTAGCATCTCAATAAAATTCAACTCAGATTTAAATAAAGCGTATTATTTGTCTAACTTTTAAAATAGAACATTGCTCAATAGTATAATAATAATGATTAACAAGTTACCAAAAGGAAAACACTGAGAATTAATATTTTATATTTTTATATTTAGATTTTGCCAAAACCAATGTAACCAATTCTGGATTAAACGCTATAACAATCGGTAAAAATAAGTCACAGTTTATACGAATTCGCGACACAATTGCGGGATTGGATTCCCATTTGTCGGTTGCATTAATAATGAATACTATTTTCATAATAATCGCGATTATGCTTAACATCAATGCACTTACATATATGCATAAAGCTACAGAAATGCGCAAATTTGCCCAGTACATGGCATTTGGCTCAATGACATCTATTATACAACTAATAACAAGTTGTTTGGTTTGCGGATCACTCGGAGATAAGGCGAACGAAATATTCGCAGTTTTGGACAGTTATTCGTCGAACGCGTTGTCGGAATCGGAAGCCAAGAATTGGCTAATGTTTGCCAACATTTCGCGTAAAACACACTTCGGGTTCACATTCGGCGGCTTCGCTCGCATTCATAAAACGACTCTCATTTCGGTTTATAAATAAATAATTTTATTAATGTTTTATATTTAACATAATTAATTAATAAATGAATTTTTACATTTTGCAGCTATTCACGTTTATTCTCAACTACACGGTTATTTTATCACAAACAAATAATTAATTCTGTAAGTTATTTTTACTTATATATAAAAAAATTGTAATAATTATCAAATATTCAAAGAATATATTATTATTATTAAAATATATTTAAATTATATAAATGATAAAAATTATAAAATTGTCAAATTATAAAATTACATTTTACTAATTTCAACCGATATATATAAGTTGATTTTTTTAACTTTCTTCACAATATAATTATTTATAACTATTTTTATATAACATGATATTTTGTTTATTTTATTTTATAAAATATTTAACATTTTAAAACAAAAAAAATTATTTATAATAATTATTTTAAGAAAAATTAAATTTATTATCACTTTTTAAAAATAATATTATAAACGGTTATAACCGATAGTTTTAGTCTTAATTATAAGACTTACATAATATACTTTATAGTTTATTCATTATGTTACAAAAAGTTAATTAATTATTTTATTATGAAACATTACATCATTGTTACAAGCGTGTGCTATTAGGGTTCAATTAATGTAAATATCCGAATCGAGTTAATAAGCAAGATAATAAGTTAATGTTGTTAAAAATAACAAGTTTAAATCCACATAGACAGCACATATTTTATATCAAGATAAACCGCATGCGATTTACTACATACTATTACTTTATTATTACTTGGCAAAATGACGATATTATTTGTGATAAATATCTACATATAACGTATAACTATTAATTACTATATTTCAAAATAATTATTTGCAAAATTAAAATATAAAGAATGTAAAGTATATATATTTTAAAATTATTATTTTACTCATACTATTTTACGTACATTATAACTTTAGTACAAAGTATTAATCAAATTATTATATATTGTATTGTATTTGTGATTAATATATTTTTCAAAACAAACTCAGTAATTGTTTAGAAAATAACATACGCATTTGCTATAAATTTATAAGAAAACACAATAGAAAAATAAGTGTTTACTAATTATTTTTAATTTTAAGACCTATTTTTTAAACATATTAAATATATTGCTATAAAATGAGTAAGTATTAATATAATATTTATTTAAGTGCAATTAACTAGATTTATTTGAAACTAAAATCAATATCAAATAAATATGCTAAATATAGATTTATAAAAATAAATCAAACAAAAATATTTTATAAATATGTATTATTATTATATAATCATGCGAAATTATTATACTTTTTCTTTAAAAACATTATTAGTTGTTAAAAATATAATTACATACATAATTTAATTACAGTAATTTCTATTCTCATTGTATTGTCACTATTGGTGTGCATATCGAGCATTGGCTGCGTTTGCAAAGACAAGCAAATATACGAACCGTGTATTTGCCGATCGGACGTAACGATCGATAATACGCCGATTATAGAATGCGAAGACTATTCGGCCGTTTTTGCCGTCGACGAGCTATTCGAGCGAATCAGCAAAAATTCGTCCGAAAGCGCGAAATCGTATAAATATTTTTCAATGTCCGATACGGGCGTAACGGAACTGCAGGCAAACGCGTTTCGCGACTTAATTCACATCCAAAACGCGAATCGACTCATGCATATCGATATCGACGCATTTAACGGCACGAATGCGGTCACAAACCAACTTGTTATACTAGAATTGCCAAAATTAGCCATCGTCGAACACGCGATATTTGAAATAATTAGCAAGTTCAAAAATCTAACACGCGCCGATGTGGGCGATATTAACCTAGCTAAAATACCGAAGCGCGCGTGGAAACCGGTTGGCTTATATGATAATTGTGTGAAAAGTTTTCGCACATCTGGTAGAACATTAACTACGATTGAGAATGACGCGTTTCGGTATTTAAGCAAGTTGCAATATCTGATATTTTACGAGACGTCAATCGCGCGTATATCGCGACTGGCGTTTCGTATTGGAAACACATCCGTTACGCCACTACTCGGTGGCAACGCATCTGTTACGCCATTACTCGGCATCTCATTCAAGAGCGATATGATTATAAGTAGCGCTAGTTTTGCGCGCAATTCGTTGATGGCTTTGAATAGCGCTACGTGTATCGGGTTTCAAATTACGCCAAATATGACCTATCTGGGCGAACGCGTGTTTTGTCCGTTTCTGCGCGCGAGTAGCAAATACGAAATTTATTTCACCGATCGATTCGATTGCGATGATTGCCGCACGTATTGGGCGTTTAGACGCCATAGGTATCAGATTCGACCGATTAATGGGTGCACTAATGGAAATAGCTGGAATTATGATGGTAATTTTAAGAACTGTCGTTGATTGGTTAAAATATACATTATAAAAATCCAGATGTCTTTATTAATTGTTTACTCTAAACATGATACTCTTTCGTAATTTGGCAAATGTTCTAAAAATAATAGCTATGTTTTACGTTTTGTTTATTAAAAAATAGTCTAAATTTTCAAACATTCTATTTACAACTATAACCATGTATAAAATGGCTATAAATTGCAATGACCTAATGTAGTTTAATAGTAACGTTGTGCACACGATATAGTTAATCTAATATGTGCTAGCTAATTTTTTAGTGTATTTCCACTAATAATTAATTTTAGCATTTTAATAATAATTGTAACTTGTAATTTAAATTGGAATTTATTGACAGTAAATTTAAATTAATTATTTAATTCAATTCAATTCAATTTTATTTATAGAGTTAAGTATTCACCCGAATGGATGATATTCTTTACAAAACTCTAAATATAAAAAAATATTATCGAGTCAAAATAACATCAGAGAAATATAAAATAGTATAATATTTACTGCAGATTTAATTAATCAAGAATTAATCTAAAATATTCTCAATTTTTAATTATTTGCCATGTAGAATTTATTTCGCATTCCAAAATCTATTCAACAATTTAAATACTAAATAGATTTTATAAAAATTACAGTCTAAATTTGACAATCTATGTATAAATAAAATAATAATCAAATATTGTTCATTTTAAAAACTGATATATATTATGCCAATTTAAAAAATATTAATATACAAAAATTTAACTCA
>JAQIXC010002273.1:0-11408 GCA_034697605.1 Metabelba pulverosa
TGCTCTGTGGCCCCCTTTTTAGTTTTTAAAAACTGACAGGTCATCAATCAATGTTTCAGAAGCATATACTTACTACTTATGCTATGCTAGTTACTTTAGTTAATTGTTTTGCAATTATGCTAGTTTAATAAATACCGTAATTGATTTAAAATATTTTATTTCTTCTTTATACGTGATATATTTGAAGCCAGTATTGGTCATGGCAAATTTTAATTTATCGATTGTATCAATTGTATCGGTATATCGAGTGAGTGTTAGCGTCGAGTAGAGCTCTCCCGCATAGAGTAGTCGTAATATAAATGACAACAAAATCCAACTCAACATCAGTTGTCGGAGTGATGTCGGCGTTGACGACAACCGACCGATTGGTTGCGCGAATAGTGCCAATACTACCGACCATTTGAGCGCAATACTTGGGTAAATTTTTTCTGTAATAAAACTCACCATAAAATATATTATTAGAATCGCGGATAGAGTTATCCAAATGTTTGTATCTAATGGTTGGAATAGCGATGTCATGTATTGTCGCACTTCAGGTATGGGCGCAGAGAATGTAAACGCATTTATGTCATAAACTCGCGAATATGTAATCACTTGAGCTTTATCTGCGAGAACACTCATTCCGCTAATACCGATATCTGCTTTCTTTATGATATTTACATGTTAAATTAAATTATTTGTGACAATTGAATAAATACCTGATTTATTATTTCGCCAACAATGCCATTCCACGTATGATTGGGGAACTCTCGGCCCCAACTAAAGTGACAATCAATTAGTTTAATGGAAAAATTCATATACTCTTGTAATGCAAATATGAATTGTGCATCGTAACCATCAATTTGTTTCGATGTATTTACAAAATATACGTATGGTGGCGACTAAAATTATTTTAATTATTTTGTAATATATCATTTATTGTCGATTATAGTTTACCTCGTTTGTTGCTATAGTTAATGTTTTCATATGAAGATTGGTTAACATCTAATTAATTAATTAATTATATTTATTGTTTAATTATTACTGGTAACAATTATTTACAATACCTTGGTTCTGTTGCACTCTACAGAAATTTTTAATTTCGGCTACAGATTTATTAAGAGCAATGTATATCAGTTTATAATTTGCAAAAATAAATTTTAATTAATAAATTATATTAAATGAAATGCTTCTATATTAAATTTAATATAGTATTATACTATGAGTAATATTAACCATTAATAAAAAATAATAAAATGTTTTTAATTAAAAAAAATTATGTATTTGTGTTATATATTTTTAATGTTTTTTTAGTTTAATAATATGTAATAATAATTAGCATATATTAAACATATAAAATTAATAATTCTGAATCAATAATAATTTAGCAATAATTTTTTGCAAGAAAATTTGTTTACTAAATCTACGCTAAAAACATTGTTATTAAATTTATTAAAATAATAATATAATATAATACATTATTTGATATTATAAAAGTCAATAATTTTACAAACATTATTTTGATTATACATTTATAATTTTATTTTTCAAAAATATTAGAAAATAGTTTTGTTATTTTATTGAAAACAATTTGTCTAAATAATAGCATTATGAAATATATTTATTATTATTTTATATATTCTTTTTATGTATTAATAAACTGCATAGTTGCATATAACTGGTAGATATAGTCATATGCAGTCTGTAGAAACTGTAATCAAATGTTAGAAGATAGTCATATTTTCTTTTTTGCAATATGATTAAATAAAAATTACCTTATAATCATAAATAATAACAAAATTATATAAATTAATTTTTTTATTATTGTTTAACAAATTAACAATATATGAAAGTATTTAAAAATAAACGTACTATGAGATTCACAAATAGTTATTGTATAAAAATTTAATTATATTTGTAATAAAATTATTTTATTAAATTAAAAAATATTAATATACTCACAATTAAAAATTAACCAGAAGATATGCATTAAAATATTTATTGTTGTTTGATAATAATAAAAGTTTTATAAAATATTTAGCAATAAAAATGAAAAATAACTAAACTTAACTTAATATTTCATACATTATAAAAGTTATGTTTACAAATCATATAAAGCTTACAAATTATATAATAAAACTATATTTTCTATTAGATTAATAATAAGATTTAATATATGTATCTATATTAATTAAGATGTTATTTAACACTATATTTAATATAATAGCAAAATTTATATGTATTTTTAAAATTTTACAATGTTATCAAAATTAAATTAAACAAAAAATAAATTTTATAAATGTTTTATAAATAATTATTTTATGTATAAATATATCTATGCATAAGTATATTTTCATTTATAAATTTAAAGTTTAAACTCTAGAATGTTATTAACTTAAATCAAAACTACAGTTTTGTGTTGTAGTCAAGAAATTGTTTAGTTTTAAAACAATTTTTTGTACAGTATTATTTTGTATTTTAAAAATAAGTATAATTAATATTTTTTTGTTGGATTTTTTATTTATTTTTGCATTATATTTTTGATATATAACTTAGTACATTAATTTATTTGTACAATTCAATAAAATGCACGTATATATTTTATATCGTGCTATAGCAATACATTGCATATTGTAAAGGTTATACGGACAGTATTTAAAGTAATTTCTATTTTTAAATAAACATTTTTATTAGATAGTATATTATAATAGATTAGACATAAATATGCGTGTTTTATATACCATGTAAATTAATCATTGACTTATTTAAAAATAAATATTGATTTTATACCAAACTAATTGAAGTACTACTCTAAACTAAATTAATTAAAAACAGAACATTTTTTGTAAGATAAAGTTGAATATACATTTTAATATTGCTTATTTTATAGCAATATGGTTAGAATATACATCTAAATTAATTCTAAACTCTATTTCTGAAATAATTAGTTAATTTATACTAACTATTTAATTAGTTAATATTAGTTAATTAACTATTTAATAAAGCAGTTAATTAAAAAATATATAGTTTTTAATTAAGTATATTGAAAATTTACATATTGAATTTACATATTGAAAATTTTATAATTATTAATACAATTATATATCATGGCATTATTTGAAGCAAGTAACAATTTGTCACAAAATATTATCATTAAATCAGTGGATAAGCACTTGTATCAAATCGGACTTTGTTTATCGTCAAATAGCTCCATGCTAAAAAGAAGAATGTTACACAAGCCAATTGTGGTGTTTACAGTTCAATTAATATATTTTGCGAAGTTGTTATCTATGCTTTTAATCAACGGCAACAATGTACAATTATTTATTGTGCTTGGTAATTTCGCTCATTTTTACGGTATGCGCCAAGAACTTGACATGGCAATTTTGTTATTTGCATTTCTATCAATTTGTGCACAGATTATTTATTTTCATAATTATATAATTGGCATAAAACCGACATTTTTGGCAGTGTTTGAAGTGATGGCGGGTTTGCGACCGCCTATTGATGTCAAACTTGATAATTTAGCAAACATTACTAAATTACTTAAACAAACAAGATACTTATTGTATTTTGTGCATATAAATACAGAAAGAATTTTTCCACTGATATGCGGATTATTTGTTCTTGTCACTTATTGTGTAAATTGTACATTCCTTGAAACTTTAATGTTTGGATTTATAAACAGTTTAATTTATGCCCTATTCTGCTATTATATCATGACTATTGTATTGTATAAAATATTTTATTTCACCATATTATCTCGATATTTAAAATTCAAGCTTAAATCTATGAATGATTTTGCTAAATCAATTAAGCATTCGTATAATATTAAAAAATTACATGCTATTATTAATCAAGTTTATTTTAAAATCTATGATTATAATGTGACCTATTGGTCAAAATTTTTATTACTATTTTGGTTGACACTTGGATGTTGTGACATATTAATTTTATATTGCTTAATTTTCAAACCAATCTATGGATTATTAAAATATATTATTTTATACATATTAGTTTTTGTTATATTCATCTTCCTATTCGTGATATTTACCGCGTCGTCCGTCAACGCCATAGCGAATAAATCGCATAAATTATTAAATCAATTATTTATTAAAATTATTACGCAATACAATAATAAATCTAAAACGTTATATTCATTTCGAAATAATTATAAAGTATAATAATTTATTTTTTAATAAATTATAGAATATAATTATCTAAAAATATAATTCTTTATTTATCAAACATCTAGTTATTACTGTTAATTGAACGAGCTAGCGATAAGCGAGTTGGATTTTCTTGCTGGAGATTATTTATTATAAATTATTTTCAATGCTACAAGGTACATATTTATAAATAAGAAAAAACCATGAGTTCAAATAAAATAATATTACAACTATATATATTTTTACAGATTATATCAATTTTAATATTAATTTTGGTTAAACTAATAAATAGATTAGAAAATAATTAATGTTCAAAACAAAAAATTGTTTACATTGTTTATAATTAATTTGTAATTGTGTAATTTTTAAAAACATTTTGAAATAATAATTGATAAATGTGTAAATTAAGAAAATTTAACAATAAATACATTGATAGATTGGTTTATTTTTATAAATGATAAATTATTTTATTATGTTAACATGTTACCTTGACTGTTTACACAGTGACGTAAGCATTAGATTAAAACATGTTTAGACTGTTTACACAAAAACATGCAATAGCAAAACATGATCAGCATTATCTTACTTGTTGAAATATAAATAAATGAAACATTGTGAAACGTTGAAAAAACGACAACAAACAATTTCTAAAGTATAAATATATATCAATCGTGTTAATTCTATCAATAATTACTACAGTTATTCAATATTTAACACATTTTGTGTAAAAATTAAGCAAGCATAAAAATGTCGCAAACAGTTTCAGCTGAAGAGCGGCAGAAAGTGTACGAACTGTGCAGAAGTCAATTGAGCGGTAAATGGGCTGAAGTCGACGAGAAGGAGCTCGACATTAGACCGATTACGTGAGTTATTTAATTTTGCATTAATAAAGTTTAATAATTAAAATCTATCAAGTATAAATAAGATTTAATCATAATAATAAACGATCCGCATATGTTTATATAATTTGTGTGATGATTCATTTGTAGCATAGTATAATATTTTTATGTAGTAAAAATCTATGAACGTATTAGATCTTTAATGAGAAAATAGAATATTTAATAATTAAATATTACTAACTGAGTTAATTTGACATTTTTAAGTGATGGTTTTCTTAACAAGTTATATTACTGCAATCTACCTGGGCATATAAACACGAAATACAACAGGGTTGTCGTGCGGATAGTCGACTGGACGTTCGCGAACGACGAGCGAAATCCAACGCATTCTATGGCCTGTTATGTACTTCTGTCTCAAATGGGTATTTCACCCAAACTATTGAGTCTCTTTGAAAACGGCATGATCTCCGAGTGCATTGATGTTAGTTTAACTATCATGCTAATTTATAAATTCATTAAACAATTAAATGTATTTATGTAAATATATAATTAAACATAATAACAAAATTAATACCAAAACAAATAAAAACATTATATTATAAACATTTATAAAATAGTACAGTATAAAAACACCAAAATAATACTAAACTTAATTATTTTATTCTAAAAAAATTATTATTCTACAGTGTAGATATTTCACACCGGAAGATGACTTAAACATTAACATGGTAACAATGCTGGCGCAAAAACTAGCTAGATTCCATACAATGAAAATGCCATTGCCGAAAGACAGCACCGGCACGAACGGGATCGTTAATCTGAAGAACTGGTTGGGCGATGAGTTGCTCAAAGTCGACGAACAGGGCGTTGTGGCCGAGCTATGCAAACGAGATAACTGTACAGTATATCCGAGCTATGACTTTCTCGCCGAACTTGATTGGATACAAGAGCTCATAGACAAGCTACAGGTGCCGATCGTATTCTCGCACAATGACGTCAATCGGCGTAATATACTGGTTCGGGAGCGCGACGGCACCAACACGGAGATATTTCTAATTGATTTTGATTTTACGAATTATAACTACCGGGCCATCGACCTGAGCACGTATTTCTGCGGTTGGGGTCAGAAAGAGGACTTCGGCGACGGCGCGTTCCCGACGGACGAGCAGATGGCGCCGTTCATCGACGCATATATCGCCGAAATGCGTGTGATTTGCGGTCCGGCGTACGACTCGGCGGCCAATTCGCGCCAATCGATGGTTTGCGAGTCGAAAGTGTTCGCTCTCTCGGACTTCATAACCGCCATTGCGTTCAATCTTATGAAACTAAGTGAGGGAAAGCTCGAGATGTTTGTGAGTATATTTATCATGCTTATTTTTTTAATTGTCACATTCTATTGTAGAATTTTTAAAAGCGATATTTGTTTTCTAATTGAATTGTTTATTTTTCAGAAAAATCTCGAAATAAGTGCTAAACAGTATCAAGCTTTAAAGCAAAGAGTTTTAATTGACCATTCCAATTTATTGTGAAGTGTTAATTATATAAACGTATAAGTTGTAATATTAAACAATTATTTAATTGTAATATGTATATTTATTCAATTAATATTTTATTACTCACTTTAACACCAACATAATCAACTTAAATTTAACTAGCAAAATCTCTAGCTTTTAATAACTGTGATGTACATTTTATTAATATCATTTAATTTATCTTTTGATTCATATAAACAATATTAAGATATGTTTTTAAATATTGAGCAGATTTTTTACTAAATAAACAAATTGAAAAAGCAGTGTGCTAAAAATTAGTAGTCTATTAATAAATGAAAAATATATAATGATAAATGTTTTATATTTTTCTGAAAATAATATAAATAATTTACAAATATTATACAAACATAACATTAAACATTTAATCATATGCGTCTTCAGCCAAAGTAATAGATATATTGAAAAATATTTCCATTTTTGTCAAACATTTATCGATAAAATTGGACACAATTTGTGAGAAGTGATAGGAAACGAGTTTTGTCTATTTGCGAAACTCGAAAATCAAATTACAATTCAATTAAGTGCCTCTCGTTTTGTTAACTAAATTCTATTCACATAAAAAGCTGAACAAATAAATTGGTTTGCTACCACAAATGTGTTCTACCAAGCCAAATTTTGTCAAACTTTAATTATATGAATTTTAATAATAGCGTCAAATTCAAGGCTAATATTGACTTCAATTAGATTTTAATGAATTTCAATGAGTTATCAACTGAAATGTGATAAATCAGTGAAAAAATTTAAGTAATCAAGCTACTCGCGATTTAACTCATTTAAACAGTTGCATTCACAGTTTATTTCACCTTGCATTAAATAAAAGTAAAATTTCCAATGAAATAGCGATGGAATTCGAAGATGTGCTCAAAGAAGTGGGAGATTTCGGCCGCTTTCAGAAACTTCTGGTCGTTTTGTTTCTGATGCCGGCGTCGGCCCTAAACATACTCTACGACTACATGTTTATGCTCTACACACCCGACCACTGGTGCGCTGTTCCACAACTGGCCAACATCTCGCGCCGACGGCAGAAGGAGTTGATTAGTCCCATGACTGTCGAACAGGGTTTGCCCGCATATGACAAGTGCCGGATGTATGACATTGACTATGACTTATGGAACGGCACGAGAATGGCGCTCAACGGCACCGACCAATTCAAGACTAAGCAGTGTGATTTAGGCTGGGTTTACGATAAGTCGGTTTTTCAAGCCACGGCCACTACCCAGGTATGATCAAAATGGTACTGGATACAAATATAAACTTTATTAAATAATGTAGTGAGCATGAAGCAATGTTATTCGAGTTATTAATATATTAAATTTTTGAGAATATTACTATAAAATAACATAATAAAAATTATTATATTATTATAGCAATAATGGCAAAAAGAAAATTGTAAAATTAACCTGTTAATAGTGTCATGGACATTTAATAATGCAAATTATATTAATCTAATAAATTAAAAAGTATATGAAATGGGAAATTTACACTAATTATTAAGAGCTTTTTTATTTTACAGCCCTTTTTTTGTTTATTAAGATTAAGTTAGTTATATAAATAATACTGTAATAAATATATAAAGTATACATTTTTAATTATGTATTAATTTATTTTTTGTAATAATCTAGTTTAATTTAGTTTGCAATGACGCTCATTATGTTAGTATAATTTTATCATTGGGTGGAATGGGTATCGTCATCGCTACACCGCTTATATCCACTCTCACCGATAAGTATGTTTAATTCCACTAAAAATGCGTGCTTATTTAACAAGTTGAAAATATAAATTTTAATATTACTAACTTTCAAATAGACAGTATGCATAGTAAAGTCCTTGATAGTATTATTTAAAAATACATTTTAAAGTAACAAACAACTGGTATTGGCAAGCAACAAATATTAATCTAGCACGTTTTCAACTTTAAACAAACAAGTTTTACAAATAGCGCAAACATGTTTATTTAACAAGCCTTGTTTTAATTTAGTATATATATTTTTTTTATATAAACTTCAGATTCTGGCCTTCAATTAGTTTGCAACGAAAATTGTTTAGCTTATTTAATTTCCTGTATTTATTCTTAGATTTTTATAAGGAATAATTTATATTAAAAATATTACAATAATTAGCTTAATAAAAATTGACAAGCATTTTGATAATCACATAAATTATTATACAAAGCAATTAAAAAGTAACAGAATAAAATAATGTAAACAAATTAAAAGCAATAAATAATTTGTTTTGCTTTTGGTTTATCTAAGAATTGGGCGAAAAAATGCGTTTCTTGTCGTCAATATAGTATATGTGGTATCACTGCTATCGCCGATCGTTTTGCGGGATATCATAAGTTTCTCGATCTGTCGCTTCATCGGCGGTAGTCTTCTCGTAGTCTACTATCAAATCCCTTTCATTATGGGTTCGGATAAAGCGTTTTCAGCAAACATTCATTTCATTCGTTTTCATTACAATTATTCCTATAATTAACTCTTTCGATGAAAAAGCGATGGAATTCGTTGGAACCGACTATCGATCGAAGACTTCGAGTCTATCGGCAATTAGCTTCGCAATCGGTGGCTGTATATTGCCGGGCGTTGCGTACCTAACCGGCCACTGGGTCTGGTTGGCAGTGTTTCAGTTGGCTATTACAATAGCCATGCTCATAGCTTGGAAGTAAATAACATTATGAAATTATTAAATATTTAATATCAATTAATATTAAAATTAGATAGATTTCTAGCGCAAAACTTTAAAAACGCAAATTTTTATCGATTTAAACTGTGTAGATTTCTGCCCGAGTCGGCCTCCTGGCTCATAACGCAGAAACGATACGCCGAAGCGCTGGCGATACTGAATACCGTCGCGCGGGTTAACGGCAAGACAGCGCCCGAAGACCTGATTACTCGAATCGAAGTATTATAGTAATTAGTTCTAAAAACACTTCGGTTTGCAATCAATTAATCTCTAATTGCATTCTCGTAAGAAAGTCGGCGCTAAACAAGAGGAACGGAAGCGCAGCGAACGCGCCGACGCGACGATCGACATGTTTCGCGTACCCGAACTGCGCAAACAACTGCTTATCCTAGCCCTACTATACGTGGCGAACACGCAGGCGTACGCGGGTCTGGCCCTTAACGCACTCAACTTCCACGGAAACGAGTTTATGAACGCCTTCCTCTTGGCGTTGGCCGACATCCCGGCCATGTGTCTGGGCTGGTATCTCATCGAAGGCCGACTCGGCCGCCGCTGGACTAATACAATGGCATTGCTGTTATGCGGAGTCGCTCTTTGCGTTCCGGCCCTCTTAGACCCGTCGCGGAAAGCGGTGATCACCTGCTTCTCGCTGCTGGGAAAGGGAGGAACGGCCGCCTCCTATATGATTACTATCCAGCTATCGGCCGAGATCTTCCCGACTACCCTCCGCAGTGAGGGAATGGGTGTCTGCTCGACTGTGTCTTCGGCGTTCGGGATTGCCATTCCCTATATATCGTATTTGGTTTGTATTTATTATCAATGATAATTTATCATGCTACAAGTTAGGATATTTATTCGCTTTACGTGATTATTGTTTTTATTTAACATTATTAGGGCCGGTATGGGCTCTGGATTCCAATGTTCGTAATGGGTTCGGGATGTCTGGTAGCGAGCATTGCGTCCAGTTTTCTGCCGGAGACTCTAAATGAGAATTTACCCCAAAATAGCGCCGAATCGAAAAAATTTGGCAAAAATAAGGCCTACTTTTCTTTGGCCAATGTTTCGAAAAATACTCATTTATAACAAGTTTTTAAATTACTTTCTAGCATTTCAATTGTAATATCGTTAACTTTAAATTATTATTGGTTAATCTAATTAAAAAGCTTTATGTTCAATTGATTTTATCATTTAGTATTGATATGCATTAGACTTATTAGATGTATTAATAAATCATATAACGTTATTGGATATTTTTAAATTTTTAAATTATATTTGTTAAAATTATTCTAATTTATAAAATAAATTATGCATGATAACTGAAAATAAATAATAAAATATTGAATTACATTAGTATCACAAATTGAGACGAGATTGAATTTAATTAGAATTTATTCTTTAATTGATTTTATAAGTAAAATTCATGTTAAATTAAAGCAAATTTGAAAAAACAATTATACAATGATTATGGAAATTCAAAATGGAGCAAATCGAGCATTTGCTCAGGAACAACCGGGCCGATTTTGGTCTGGTTTGTCTTAAAACAATTAAAATCTTGCCACTTTACTTTTGGCATTGATCGATTTGGAATAAAATTGATATTTTAAAATTTAACAATAAATAACGTTTAACAAAAATGTTTTTATATATAATTACCAATTGGACATATGATTTGAAAGAATTTACAAAATAATCAGGGACGTGTTTTTGGAATTTTTAAAATTTGACCTATGACCCATTTTACAAGCAAAACAATGCAAATACTATAAAACTTTATTAGCTTCTGACCTTTGACCTACTAGAGATAAAGTAACATTTCTGGTGCCAAATGCTATCTATTTACAGTCTCTATAAAGTCAATTTTTAGAATTTTGATATTTTTATTATTTTAGAAATTAGTGCTATATTAGTGTTATTGATAATATATTTATCATATTAGCCTCTACATAATCTAATAAAAATAGCAAGATAATCTAATGTCAATAAAATAAAAATATCTAAATTGTTATAATTTTTAAAATAATAAGAATATCAAAATTCTAAAAATATACATTATAGAGATTTTAAATAGAAAGCATTTGGCACCATAAACGTTATTTTATCTTTAGTAGTTCAAAGGTCAGAAGCTAATAAAATTTTATAGAATTTGCATTGTTTTGCTTATAAAATGGGTCATAGGTCAAATTTTA
>JAQIXC010002274.1:0-11407 GCA_034697605.1 Metabelba pulverosa
AAATTGTAAAACATTTATTTCTGTATGTATATTTACAAGTTTGAACTACTTTAATCTTATAGAATTTTGATGCTTAATTTATACAATTTTTAAAATAAATATTCTCAATAAACAAATCAACTAGTTTAAATAATATTTGAAATGGGAATAAACCATACGCTTAAAATAATTTTAGCAATTATATAAGTATTGGCAAAATTATATTAAATCATATTATACAATTTACAATTATTATAATATTTTTAAAAATAATTATCCAAACGTGTGCACAATTTGCACCCAGTGCCACTTTGAATATAGCACGTTATATACAATTTTGAGATCTCATTATTTGTAATCATGTTTCATTCGCAAACATGATTACAAATAAAGATGAGTTAAATAAAAAAAAATTATTTAAAATTATTGTAAAAAGGTTTGAAAAATTTTGCTCAATAGTTTAAAAGCAATGTTATAATCACTTCTATTAGTCATGATATTATTGTAAGTTTGGTTGAATTGAAAAGTTTTAGTGGAACAAGCATTGAAATGTAAAAAATACACAATCGATATGTGCGAATGATTTTTAGAGCTGACAAGTAATAATGTTCAATTTCACATAAGTAATTGTTTTAATATTTTTGTGGTGCACATAATTATTAATTATCGCATGTTTCTATAGCAAGAATTAAATAAATTAGTTATAAATTTAATTACAATTATAAGTATTATATCAGGGTTAGAATTTATTCATGATATTTTTATTAATAAAATAATATTATTGTTTACACTTAAAATGGTTTGTAAGATATTTATTATATTTATTTTGTTACAACAATATTACTATTACTGTAAGTAATAATATATTGATTATTTGGTACGGCTTTTGTAACAAATTTATATTAAATTGTTATTATTTATTATGTACATTTAATAATAAAATTTATTTTATACATTTTTTATTGGTGATATTTACAATAAAATTTATAATATTAATAATTAATAAAATGTTTTCATATCTTGTTTTGTCGTTTAATCCGTTTTACACATTCCAACTGCGAGTAACAAATGAACAAAACTGTCAAAACGAGAAGTGTAAATTTTATATTTGTGGCATAATTAATTTGCAAATTATAAGCCATACTTTAATTAAAACAATTTTCTTTAACTAGCAAGATCTTTTCGACAAAAATTTAAATTTTAATTCAATTAGATAAATTTAGTTTATATTTCCAGACGTCATCCGATGTCATAATATGCAAAAGTTATAAACATTTTTTTGAATTTAAATTTCTATTTTTTGAATTAAGCATGTAATCAGATTACGCGCCAAACAATTCTTGACCTAAATATTTGATTAATTATTTTGAAGTCATTTCAAGTGTAATAATTAAATGAATAATTGATTGAACACTCAATACAATACACAAATAAAGAATAATTTTAGAATAATATAAGTTTTAAATTTAGTGCAAATTTTTATTAAGTTAATAAGCATTATCAATTATTTAATTATAGATTAAGATAAACCTAAAAGTTTTAAACTAAAACGCTTTATTTAGAAAATTAAAATGCTTATTTTTTTATATGGTGATAAAATAAAATAAAATTTAATTGATTTTTCATGCATTCATTTTAAATTTTATTTTATACGAATTTTTTTTAATGTGTTTTGATAATTACGTTTTAATTATTTTTGTTATGTTACAAAAATTTATTGATTAATTTAATTAATCAATAAAAATTAGATTACAACCCATCGTATGCGTTAAACTTATATTGATAATTTTATTCAAGATTAAAAAATTCATTAAAAGTTTATATTTTGTTAAAAATTAGCAATAATTTTCAATAAAAAGTATCAAATACTGTACTTTAAAGTTTTTATACTTTTTAAAAACTATTTATCATACAGTATAGATTAATTAATATAAAAATAGTCAATAAAAATAAGAATTTTAATTAAAATTAATTTCCAATTAAACCTGGAACACTTTATATTAATTAAATATTTTATGAAAATAATAATTTATAAATCTAGCACATAATTTATTAACGGCAAGGTAATAACAGTTTTGCTATACTGCATAAATATAAATAATAAATTACCAACTCGTAAAGTGAAAATTATGTCTTCGCATTTTTTCGACATAAAATATTTGACTTAAGAAATCGAATGCACAAGGTGATTTCAAACATTCTATCAAACAGAGAGCAAAAATAAATTTTGGAAAAATCGAATAAATTTAAAAAATAAGAAAAATTCAATTTATTCTTCTCGTGATTTGTGCGAACTATTGGTTTGGGTTTCTGTGCAGCGGTTCGGAGAGGGAATCGAAATCAGTGTCACTTAAAGCGAACATTTCCGCTAAATTACTTCATATCTAAATGCATAAAATGCTGTGTATTTTCGCAGAAATTGTTTAAACAAAACAAAAACTGTTTTTATTATAATTATGATTACAATCGGCTATTTTGCAAAACACAGAACCGTTTTATGCGTTCAAAACGCTATCAAAATATATGACATTAAATGGGTTTAATTGAATTATATAAATCACCTCTAAAAAGACGCTTTAAAACTATTATGTTGCTTTGGAAAACTGCATTTCTATTCCATATTTTGCAAAATTATACAAGTTAAAATTTTTTCCGTATATTCAAGCAATAAAATCGGCTTTACTTCGAGACGTGTGTCAAAGTATTTAGTGTTTTTTGTTTCGGGAATTTACTTCCCTTTTATCGTTACAGGCTATAAAATATTACTTATCGAATTAATTAAATTAATCTAGGTAAAAGGAGAATGTTGTTTTTTGATTAATGAAACCAATTGGAGGAAATCGCGAAACTGTGATTCGTTTAAGAGATAAACGGCATTCGATTGGTTCGCAAACCGAAAGTCAACGCTATTTGCCGCTAATGAACGCTAATTAATATTAGAGTCGAAACATATTTAACTCATTTTCGCAAAACCTTTACTTCAGAACCAAAACAGAACAACATTACTATAAATTCAATTAAAAACAAACATTAAAGAAAAAGCACATTATCTTAATTCCTGTATTTGTTTTTTATTAAATAAAAAACTTAATTTAAAACCGAATAGTAATTGTCGAATAGAAAGATAAAATTGACATTAAGGCTAAAATCATTTCCAAACTTAATGAAACCGGTCTCTCGTTTTACGCCAAATATTCATTTTTTAGTTATTTTGCACAAAATATTTTGCAAAAAAGTTAGCGAACTGTTGGCAGCTAATCGGCTAATGCAACATGATAAAAATTAAAAGGTGTTGGTTTTGAAATTTGCATTAATTCATATTTCATCAAATGCCAATACATATTAGCATTCATATTAGCATGCATATTAAGATTTTGTCTGTTTACCTGTTTATTATCTAGATAAAAACAACTGAATCTATTTAATGCATAATAAACCTTATTCAACACACATAAACATGCTATTAACTTGCAATAATATAAAAACTAATTTAGATTATACTCGATTAAATTTGTTTCAATGATTTTGCTTAAAATTCCAAAAGTAATTTCAAGCCTTAAATCGTATTTTACTGTTATTTTAGTCATAAAACTCGTGAATACATAAAATATCGGCTAAAATGCGAAATAGAATGTATAAACAAAGTGTTGGGAAAATCACAAATCGAATCAAAGACTGAAAGGAATGATTGAATTAACGCGAAATAAAGGGAAGATTTTCGCAACGATTTTCGTATTGTTTTTCGGCATCACTTCAGTTGCAATAAAAGTCGACAAAAGGTTTAATTTGAGCCGAAAGTGCGAAACAGGTGTTTGTGAGACAAGATTTGTATAACCGATGCGAAGGCAGTAATTAATTTAACTCTAACTCCGCTTTTCTACACATTTCTAATTCCTGTCGTATTTTTTTACTATCAACACAAGAAACTTAAGAAAACAAGAGAAACATTCATTGCACTTTCACAACTAAATTACCTAATGATTTATCTTTTTCCTAATATTACTAATTTAATTACGTTCTAGTTCTGTTTTTGTAAGTTTAAAAATAACTTGATTAAATAAACAAAAATCTGTAAAGAAGAAAAATTATTTGTAATTGTAATAATTAAAAATAATAATTTAATGTTTTGTAAATTAAAAAATAGTTTTATTTTTAACAACAAACATTATTAAATAACAATTATTTAAATGTTTTTATAATTATTTTTAATAAAACTCATTAAAATAGAAATACAACAGATAATATATGAATTTTAATTTAATCATCATAATATTAAATATAAATCCACGCTTGTCTGTCTAAATTTTAGAATAAAACAATTAATCCGCCTATAGCAATGTAATAATAAATTTTATTTTAATAATTATACAATATATTATTAATACATTTAAAATATATAACTTTTTTATTTACGCATTAAAGATCATTTACAGTAAAGAGTTAATAAGTAAAACTAAAAACTAATAAAAGTTGATTAAAAAATATAATTTAAAATAACATGAAATTATATTTTAAAAATTTGATCCTAAAAGTTTGAAAAACTATAAATTTATTTGCCAAGAAAAAAACAAATAGTTGAAGCAATTTCGGGTTATTTTTGAAGCGACGCTTAATTCTCAGCTAAACGTAAAGTCGTTTAAAAAGTTAGCGATTCTTCTGTTGGAGAGAATTGTCGAATAAAATACATTAAAGAAGTGTTTTTCGATAGCTTTACAGCGAATAACAGTTAAGTGTAATCGCAGTTAAAGAGTGTCTGACGAGAGTGAGAGTGAAAAACAGCAATTATTTTCATGAATACACAAAACTTTTCGAGAATACAAACTTACAAATTGCTCTTTTAATTACGAGCAAATTCACGTCCACTCGTCTGCTCTCTCTCTCTCTCTCTCTCTCTCTCTCTCTCTCTCTCTCTCTCTCTCTCTCTCTTCGCCATTGAATTTGCAATTAGTAGACCAATACGTGTTAGAGAAAGGCATCAATTATTGCATAATTTTTATTGATTTCATATTTAATATTAATTTGATCGCAAAATTCAATTTGCGTTTCGCCCGAAAATAGCATTTTTGCTAATTGTTTGGCTCTTACGTCGCAAAACTCTAATTACGATTTATTAGCAATAACTAGAAATTAGTTTTATATTTAAATATTTTTAGCGCAACAGCTCTCGACTACTAAACACGCTATCCATACAAATGTCAATTCTGGCGCTAAATAATCGCTTATTTGATGTTTTAATTATTTTTAAAATTAAAATCTAATATTAATTAACACTTATTAGTAATAATTTGGTATATTTTTTATGTCTTAATTTAATTTAAAAATTAGAAATGATTAATAATAAATTAACCTAATCTTAAAAATTCAATTTTATTTTATATCTATAAGCTGATATTATTATAATTTTAGAATAAAATAGTATTTGCTATTTTAATTTTAAGGTTGATTAAGGTAATGGAGTTTATAATAAGCACTTATTTACATCACCTCTAATATTACATAACATTTATTGAGTAATTTCTAATATAATATTCAATTAACAGATTGCGTTACAAAAACCTGAATTGATTACTATATTAATACTGAATGAGATATCAAAACAATTTCTGATATACAGTATTTATAGAAAATTACAATGTACATTACATTATTTGATAGTACAGTATTGCATGAAATGCTTCAAAACTTTTGTTTCAATTAAGCTTGCATTTAATTCACAGATAACATATGACTAGAATCTAGATTTATATTTTATTTGAATTATTATTATTATTATGTTATGAATAATCCAAAATAAATAACTTTTACATTTATAATACAATTTTATAATATATTGAAATTGATTTTTTTGCAAATAAATTGAATTTCGTTTTCAATACTCAACTCAATTGACTGTTTATTTTGATTTACAAAAAATTTAAGATTATTTTCAATTTGAATAAATTTGTATTAAAAAATTCAATTTAAGTCTAAAAATTCCAACCAATGGTAGAGTTGCATAGATTTCTCAAATATTGTTCCTTCAAAAGTGTTAACATGTAAAATTTATAAAGTATGTCATTATCAGAATTTAATTAATGTTTATAGAAGAGTGTTTGCTTAAAATTAGATTGTATAAAAATAGAAAAGAGCAAACAATAAATGCTTTAAGCAATTTAAAAATTTCAAGTATTATATAAATAAAGGAAACTGATTTTGCACAGGTATATTTTTGTTATTTTTGCAATTTATTTTTAGAAATCTTTAACAATGTTATCAAGTTTTAAAAAAATTTAATTCAACTTTATTAATTATAAAAAATTAATTTATTATAATTTAATTTCTCAAAAGACTCTAAAGTATATTTATTTTATAATTAATATCTAATCTTGTTAACTGTACATAAATATTTTAAATTAATTACATTTTAATAATTTTATTTATGCATTATGTACTATGTTATTTAAGCATTTTATCACGTGTTATAAAAATATTTTTATATTATAACATTGGCTTATACTTATAAACATAATTAAACTGTGATATTTTATAATGTTTTGTATGTTTATTTATTTTTAAAACACAATATTGTTAATTAACAATTAAATCTTACGCCTAGCAATTTTAATTAGATTTACAAATATTTTTAAATTAGGACACTAGCATTATACACGCAATTGAGGTTGACAAATTTTAAAGCAAATAAACAACTTATATTTTTCTAATCAATTGAAATATTTTTGTTTAATTTTAAATTCAAATATTAGGATAACAACGTGAGTCGAGTCGAGTACCACTTGATTAAGCGTTCGATGATTTGAATTCGTTTTAATTAAAACATTTAGTTTTGAATATTTAATTGCATTCAAGTGATTGTCCAAAGATTTGCACTCAAGTTATGCGAATGCTATTCAAACAAATTAGATATTCTAAACAGGATATAATGTAAGAACAAATACAGTTTAATTAGGAGTTTTAAACATTTTATAAATTATTACAATGTAAATTATTTATTTAAAAGATAATAATTTTTATTAACATATTTTTTATTATAAAATTGTTTAATCAATATAAACTATTAAACGAAAAAATATGCGTAGTATAAAAATGAAATATTTAAAACAATGTAACAAAATAAGTCATATTGTTCTAACATGTAACAATTAGCATTAAATTTAATTAGTTAATTTTGTTGGCAATAAATTTTAAATAAAAACACGCAACATGAATAAAACATGGATATTATGCATGCTACATTTTATTAAAGTGTTTTTATTAAAACGATGAAATCATTGTCGTTACTAGAAATTTCAAGTTTAAAAGCAGCATGATAATTTGTTAAATAGATTAAATATTTTGTTTTTGTTTGATTTTATGATTAATTATAGAAACTTATATATAATAATAGTCTTTCGGTTTTATTGCATTAATTGAAAGATTTTATGGATTGCGTGTCAATCCGACTAATCAATGGTAACCTCATGAGTGCCGTTACATGAGTTTTTGTGCCATGCTCTTTTTTGCAAAACAGTTAAAGAGAGAAAAATGTTTTTATGCAAAAAAAAACTTATAATAGTTTTTCTTAGAAATAGAATGTAATTTTGTTTTTAGACGTTTTGAATTAAACTCTTTTGTTTAAATTAAACATTTAATTTAATTAAAAGAATTATATTCAATCAATTTTTGTGCACAGACAATATTAATAAATGTCAAATTCTCAATCTTATTAGATTAATTCTTGCTAAAGTTGACTTATCTAAGTTGGTAAATTGCGTAAAATTAAATTAGGTTGCACAAAAATTGTAATAATTAAATTGTATATTTTAGTCTGCACTTATTAATTAAGTACGTTATAAATTAATATTACTTTGTAAATAAATTTTAAATTAGCAAATTATAACTTTATAACATATCACTTTATAGTTTTAGTATAAAAATGTTCTCAAATATAGTTTCATAATATTCATGCAAATCACAACTTTGACTTCTTTTAACACAAAAATTCAATCAATCCAAATCTTATTTATAGAATTGATTATTCATATTTATACATTTTTATCATGTATAAAATTTGCAAATTTTTTCGCTACTTATTTTTGAAAACAAAAAATTTGGAAATATTTTTTATAAAGCAATAATAAAATGTTTTTATATATACTGTAAAATTTATTTATATATTTTGCTTTAAAATATTTTGACAGTTTGTTAAAAATTGTTCACAACACAACCAATAAACTTGGTAAAATCTATTTGTTTAATAAGTACAGTTGAGTATCTTATTTTGGCAATATTAATATAGAAATCTCGACACAATTTTCGGTTAAGAAAACCTTTTTTATATCAATAAACACATATTTGTTGATATAGTTTGGGTAAAAAGAGTGAAATTAAGCCAACTATTTATATCCAGATCATTTGATTCATTAATTAAACAAATTATGAGATGCACTAAACATATGTCGAATTGATTTGACACGAAAATTGATCTTAAGCTCAAAAAACAAAAATTATTTTGCATTTGTGAGCGAATCTGTAAATAAAATGCAAAAAATGTTTTTTACACTTTTGATCTAAAACTTAAAATTGATTTTTCAGAGCATATCAGTTGAAAAGTCTAGGTTTTGGTCGTTTCAAACGCAAAATTTTGTATTGCATTTCATGCAAATAACATACGCTCTATAAAACCAAAACCTTTATACACTTTAACAAAAATCTGTTTTCAATTTTATTCTTGTTAAAAACACTATTAAAAATATAATTTTATTTGCATAAATATGTCGTTTAAATAATTAATAAAATTATTGTAACAATTATAAGTATTTTATTTACAGTAATTTATTGCCATATTTAAAAATAAGCTGGCATAAAATAGCAATTTAATGTGTTTAAAAATTCGATGGCATTATTTTAGTTTGTTTTTAATTTATATAGGCTTAAAATGGTTTAATAAAAAAGCGAAAGTAAATACTGGATAATGTTAATTTGTTATTTTTAGCATGAAACAAGCCGAGAAAATGGTTATAAGAAAGTAGTTTATAGTCAATAAAAATCTAATTTATCAAAAATATTAGAGAAAAAGTCGAATTACAGGCATTAAGTCGAGAGAAAAGTTGAAATAAATCATTTGAAACGCATTATTAGAGAAACGAAATTTAACCAAATCTTTAAGTCATAGATCGAGATATAGTTTTACTTTAAATATAAAGTTCTTTTTTAATGTTTATAACGAGACTATTGTAATAAATTTACTTTGTAAATTTAAAATATGTGGACATTAAAATTTTAAAATTAAGGCAAAGGCATAACAATTTACCCTACCACATTTGCTAAAATTTAATCACTTCTGTAAAGAAACATCTAGTTTAAAAGATTTTTAAATATAAAGTAGAATATTTTTGTAAAAAATTTAATAAAAATGTGTGAAATTTATGATTAAAAAGTGCAAAAAAGTACTTATTGTCAGTTAAATCTCATAAACATTTTGCGCGCATTTCCGCGAACAGAGTGAGGCATATATAGCGGCTTTACCCGAGTAGCTTACCCGGGTAGCTTACTCTGGCTTACCATCATATTTAGTCGACTATCCTATTAAATAAAGCTTTTGCTTCAATGCTAAACATTTCAGGAAAATTCTTTTTCAAAAATTCTTGACAAAATTTAAAAATTTACACATATGTCGGCGATGGAACCAAAACTATATAATAATAGCTATGATATCGACAAAAAGGGCTAAAATCAAGACTAGAGTAGAGTATGACTGCGACGGCAAATGATTTATTTGAATGCATGAAAGTATACGCTATTCTCGCCCTTAAAGTCCACACTTTTTCGGAGTTAGACTCGATTTTATAGTTTATTTATGTTTTTCGCAGTTTTTATAAATCGTGTCGCAATGTTTGGTCAGGGTTTTGGAAAACTATATTTTAAATACATTGCAAACATTTATTTGCGTTCAAACCTTTAAAAGTGTATCCAGTTTAGCATGGCAAAATTGAAAATCTCATCAATATTTCAAAAAAAGTGTCGGAAAAAGAGCAAATGTATAGCATTTCCGGACTTTTAATGCATTTCTGATGTTAATACTCAACACTCGGACTATTGTCGCCATAAAATGCAAAAATATTTTTGATAAATTAAAATCAACATGTAACAATTATTATAAATGAAAATACAGTTGATTTGTTTGAGTTATTTAGTTAATAATAAATTGATTTATTTACATAAAATTATAATTGCTAATCTTTATATATCATATGATGTCATTAATAATTAAATCATTAATAAAATACAAAACTAATATTACAATATAACTAAATTTTCAATTCAATGATTGTAAATTTTGAAATAAACTCGCTGCTTCTCATAATTTGCATTTTAACATTTTCAATCTATATATTACATATTTATGTCAATTTTAAAACTCGAAAACGAGTTATAAATATAGATGAAAATGTTGTAGTGATAAATCATGTAATATATCGCATCATTTTAGTGTAAATTTTTAGATTTATTTGATATTTTGTCGATTAAAACACATTAAGTCCAGAAAGCATTTAAAAGATTTTAAATTTTGTCTAAAAATACGAATCTATTAAAGCCATCAATTTATATCAAAATTGTATTTATACACTAAAGTGCTTTTCAACATTAAATTCTTGCGTTTATGCAATAAAACATTGCTTTTTGTAACTTTTTTTTATTCAATGAATATAAAAAAATTGTAAAATAAAAATAAAATTTAAAAGTGTTTATAATATTGTGTTTTATACTGCGTTTTGGGCGGTATTGTGAAAAACATTCTTTAGATAAGATTTTTTGTGTTTTGAACAAATAAATTCTTATTGTTCTACAAATGTTTCTATACTTTTGTTTAATATAAACTTTAAAATTAACTTTTAAAATATAACACAAAGTTTGCATATTATTAAAAATAATTTAACATATATAAATCTGTTTTATTCAATTTTAATAAATATAAAATATTTTGGACAAAAAAATAAAATATTCTAAAAGTTAATACCCGAGTTGTCCCGAATTTTTTTAGTCAATACATTGCATAAATTAATAATTCAAATTTTGAAATTCTATTTTAATAAATTAATGTGCCGTAACTGTTGAGATTAATAGCGTTTTCTTTTTTATATTTAGTGAGAGTTCAGATATTTTTATGTTTAGAAATTTATGCTGGATAAGTTTGAGTGTTAATCTTGTTTTATAAAATATATTCTTTAATATTTAGCTTTAATAAATATGAAATAGGACATGGCCAAGTTAAGTTTTTAACAATAATATTCTATACATACTATATATTCTACAGTAAATTTTAAAACATTAACAATTTTATTAAATTCATTAGCAACATGTTATTATAAAAGATAATAAATGTTATATTGATTAAAAATAATTATATGTCTAACAGAAAATAAAATGAATATTTAATGTTTTGTTTTAT
>JAQIXC010002275.1:0-11397 GCA_034697605.1 Metabelba pulverosa
GTACTATTGCTGTACTATTGCTGTACTATTTTATTCGGATCCGAACCAAAGGCCGTCTCAATTATCATTAAATAATGCAATTATATAGTGACACATATACGTGCGTTAATGCAATCATTTTCTCTCGATCTGAATCTCAATCTAAATAATCTTTATTTCTCTTTCTATATCTCAATCTCAATGTCGTATTATATAGCGATATAGCAGTCGAGTGAATGAGTCTCGCATTCGAGGTAAGGGAGTAGTGGTTGATATGTGGGCCAGCACTCAGTCAGCACTGGCCGTATGCTCTATGCAGATGATGGGTGAACGCAACGACATTTAAATGCATTTAAATGAATTCGGATATAATTATATCAAAACTCTATACAAACCTATTTGGGCTAATGATATCATATAATATCATATGAATCGTGATTTGAGCTAAGCTTCTGTCGGAATATATAGCGAAAGAGTGTCTTTCAAACACTAACTGGACTTAAGATACACTCAAAGCCATTCAATTCGCCTAAGCATTCAATTCATTGTACCCATTCCTATCAGTTCCTCTCCATTCCCTTCCATTCGCTTCCATTCCTCTCCATTCCTATCGATTCTATCGTGCAGTTAATCAAAACAAGAATGTGCATCAATCGAATGTGCAAACCCTAGCGTATTATGTACTATACTGTATAATTAAGCGGCTATCAAGTGCGATATACAAAGCACATGCATTATAGCATTAAATACTGTTTGCAGACACAACATGTCAGACAGAATCGCCGCTTTCGTTCAAACGAAACATTTTTTCGGTATTTTTTTCATTACTCTTACATCGAATTCGAAGATTGGCTTTTGAACGGTCCGTAGCGCTCGACTCAAACACCAGTTATGTTTGAAATTACTTTTTCTTCGATATTTGGCAGCATTTCTAATGTACAGTATAGCAACTTTTGATTGCTACTTTTTTAATCGTATTAATTAATTTACAGCTACATTTCCATTAATAGCATATAAATTAGTTTAACTTTTGAGGAAAATTCACATGCACACTAATTCTAAATTGAAAATAACCATTCTTAAAATGTTTTCAATTTAACACCAAAACCGTTAATTTGAAATAAATATAAAATAATTAAGCAAAATTAAACTCAAAACTGTGAAATATAGGGGAAAACTTAAATAAGAGGAGGGCACAAGTAAAAATAAAATTGCAAAATTGGCTAAATTCATCTAAATTTAAACAAGTTTAAAATCAATTTTGGGAAAATTCTCAATTTTGACTCAATTGCTTACAACAAACGTTAAAATAAATTATTTTTGAAAAACCAAAATATTTATCAATCAATTGAAAAATGATTGAGCAAACAAATTGGTTATTTTATTCTAAAAACTAAAATTCAAAATTACTTTCAATATTAACAATTAGTTTTAATTAACATTATTAAAACATATTCCCTTCAATTGAAACGAAGAGAATAATTAAGTATAAAATATGTTAAAAATGAGTTTCAATCAAATTGACTCATAAGAGCTAATATAGTACTGTATAAGCAAAATGTACATTGATTTTTAATTTTAAAATCTAATCTAAAATTTGTTTAAAAATAAACAGTTTTAAAAATAAATTAACAAATTTGATGAAGAGAAAAAGCGTGACCCTCATCTGTTATTTTTTGATTAAAATCAAAAACCAAAAATGTATTAAAAAGCTATTTTTGATGCAAACGGATAGAAATATTGAATTCTATGCCTAAAATATTAGAATGTTTTTAAAAATATAATTTATCAATGCAAAATCGTTTTTATTTTAAAAAGTTTCTACTCTTTAGCCAAATTATCATGGTAATGAGATGGGAGTTTTAAAATGATTAAAAAACAAAATGTATTAGACATTTAAACGTCAATTTGCAAATCAAATGACACAAAATTGTTTGTGATATTCGAGTGAAGAGAACAGTAAAAACAATTAAATGATTGTAAATATCAAAACTTCAATCCAAACGATTAGTTTGAAGCGGAAACGGAAACTTCAAATTTGAATCAAATTTGAAGCGAAATAATCTTTGTTTAATCTATAATAAAGTGTTAAAATCGAGGACAATATAGTCGAATATGACTGTTGAAACTGTGTTTAGAAACTGTTAAAAACTATTTGCAATTTTCTCTACCGGGATATTAGAGATATATTCGTTTATTTAGTTTTTAAACATTAAAGACATAGACATTGAGTCGAAGTTTATCGCATTTTTCGAGTTAATCGAAGTTAAATAGAAAGGAGAGACTGAAGGCATTGAGTGAAGAGAATGAGTGGAGAATGAGTGGAGAATGAGTGGAGAATGAGTGAAGTGAATGAGTGAAGTGAATGGGAGAAGTGCGCGAATGCCTGTCTAACGTCTAACGTGTCTCTCGTCTAATAACTGGTCAGAGCTATCATTAGCCGTTGCAATGGATTTTTAATAAGTAGCGATAGAAGCAGTCGAAGCAATACTAGTGCAGTCATAATCAAAATGCGCGTAAGATTAGCCTTGCTAGCCGAACTAGCCTCTTGCAATCACAGACTCTACTGTAACAGTATAGCTGTATAAATATTGCAAGTGTGTAGCTATATATCCGAACATTTGAGCATTCTCAATTTGCGACCCTCAAGGTTTCACACAATTATTTAACACGCAATACAATCGAATTGCAATACATTAGTCCGCACACAGGTATAGACACGCAATCAAACACTACAACCAATACATAATCATTGGTTTCGACTCTTAAATATCCCAAAACTCATTAAAAGTAACTTTACTTCTCTTACTCTTAACTCTAGCACTACTACAGCAGCAGTAGTGCTACAGCACTACAGCTCTACGATATACAGTGCAGTAGAAATCGAGAATTTACATGAAATGCTTGTTTGAGTTAACACTAATAACTTACAAACACTACAAACACTACTTCACAGCTAATAATGAGAGAAAAATTAGAGAAAATTTTGTTTGAATTTTCCAAGAGTTGTGTTGGCGATAGAAATTCAAAAGAATCTGTTTGGAAAGTGACATCACAAAAAAGGATTTGAAGCAACGGTGTAGTGAAGGTCGAGCACAGGCACAGCATAGGCACAGGCATAGGCTGAGAGGAGAGAGTGGCGAGAAAGGGATGACTTAGTCTTGAAATGAATGTTAGACGAGGAAGAATCGAACGTTAATAGCAAATGGCATAGTATTTCGCAGAGTATCTGTATAATGTATAGCTTAGCTTAGCTTAACTTAGCTAGGTGATTGCATGTCAGCATTGCTACCCATATCTAAACGCAAGGTCTAAATCGACATGTTTTTCGTTACCACTTATTGTTATCATTAGTTTTTTGTTTTGTTTTTTAGTTTTTCAAAACTTTTCTCCAGTTTTTCCAAATTATGACTTTTCTCACGAAGTTTTGAATACTAAATATCATAATCCGGATTAAAAACATATTTTCCTAAATCGAATGCTTCGAATGCATTCGCTTTTCTTATTTTTATCGAAAATGAATATCTTTTGGCTTTTTATCTTCTAATGAGAAGTCTCTCAGTCTTACAGTTTCTGCTGCTCTGCTCCGGCACTGCACTGGCAGAGAGAAGACTGGAATTCTGTTTTCAAGACTAACAAACTAGCAAGCTAATAATTATTTAAGTTTTTAAATATTTATACACAAATTTCTCTCTCTCTCTCTCTCTCTCTCTCTCTCTCTCTCTCTCTCTCTCTCTCTCTCTCTCTCTCTCTCTCTCTCCTGATTATGTCTAAAGTTAGCGAAATTGTTCTGAAATTCTTAGCGAACATAAGATATAAAGCGAACGCTTTGAGTGAAACGAGTTGCGGAGCAGAGGAGAGGGAGGGAGAGGAGAATGGTTTGGAGTAGTGAGCGGTGGTGTAGTGGTGTAGTGTCGGCTCCATTAAGGCCAGAGCGCCCGTTGGCTTCGCTATGGATTTTGCAAAATCTGATGGATTACTCGTCAAAGGAAGCCTCGAATATTCGGTTTAGACTGCAGTTAATGGCAGGCATTTGACCGCTTCCGTGCCATTTAGGGCTCGCATCCAATCCCAAACCCAATCATTCGCTTTTGCACTAAATATAATCACTGATTAACTTCACTTCGATTTGCAATCGACAGCAAATAAAACAATAATAAAATACTTAACGAAATGAGTGATTCGCTAAATATGCGATATTTCGGTCGCATTTCAAACACATTTCGAACTCATTTCGATTGATTTGTTTATGAAATTTCGATTCTGGTCTCCACTCGGGACTCCACTCGACTGCTCGACTACTACGTACTCTACGCTCTCCTCATTCGAGAGACTCTGTAGTCTATCACTTGATATAATGTTTTCAGCAGTGAATAAGTGTTGAATTTATTAGAATTTAAACGGTTTTTAGTTTCAAGTTATGCCACATTTATTACGATTTTCGATATATAAATCACTTAAATGTAAAAATAATGCAAAACAAAGTCGTATTGTTTAGCAGCAGTAATGCCTACTTCGAAGAGGGAGAGGGAGGAGAATCAAGTTGTGTAAGAATGTCGAGGAACGGTAGTCCTTAAAAAGGATCAGAGGTTAAATATACTGAGCATTAGCATGAAGTGAAACACTAAACAAAACCTGAGGCGAAAATGCATAAAAGTTTGCATATATTGATATAACATATACTGTATATAACTTATATTATATCAAACAGTTGGTGGTTATGGTATGTGTTATGTGTTGTGCACTTAGATATTCAAAGCTCTGTTGGCTCTGTTGGCTCAGTTAGCCCTGTTGGCTCTGCTGGCTCTCTGGGCGCTGTGAGCTCTGTTGGATGAGGAATGACTATAAACGCGAATAACGTATGGTATAAGAAAAAATAGAAAAACTAAAAAGTATTAAAAGAGAATATTATAATAATAATGATTTGTTGTGTGCGTTGTGTGCGTTGTGTGAGTGACTACGAGTGAGTCGAGTCGAGTCAAGTCGAGTCAAACTCCTATTTCCATTTCGAGTAGTCGTACGGAGCAACCACTCCAGCACTGCCGCACTCCGGCATTACAGCTGATGACTACGACTGACTAAATTTATCCGTGCTAAATACTGCACAGTAGCCAGTGGCCATTTAGACTGTGTAGATTTAGATTGGGGCAGCAGATGATACAATGGTGCAGTGTAGAGCGCAGAGTAACTGAGTAACTGTTAAATTACATTTTTAATAGACTATCATTAAGTGAAAACTCATCAAAAAGTTATGAGAGATTCACCTCATCTGCAATCAAGCGCTGGTAGGTTTGAATGCCGGAGTAAGTAGGACTCGAAGTTGGCTCAAATTGAAGGTGGAACGGGCAGGGAGGCAGGGAGGCAGCAGGCAGAGGAACAGGTGGAAAGGCTGCCGGCAGTGCACTGCATAAAGAACTTGGTTATGGCTGAGCATTGCTCAAGAAGTTGATAATAACGAGTAATTACTTTTCTTAATCGCAAATATACTTATTTTACTTCCCATTGAAAACTTTTACATTAAAAACGACTCACATTTAAGTCGTTTCTAATTATGGAACAAATTTTCGGACGGAATCGCACACAACAGCACACATACACACTCTCTCACAACAGTCTATCAAATCTCATCACTGCTGCTGCCGCTCAACTAGATGTCCATCAGAACGGCATAACTATTATAGTCTGATTGTAACCCATTTACGAGAAAACTACTTCATTTGCATCACTATTAAGCGATTCTACACTCTATGCTGTTCTACAGTATGTTATGCTATGCTATCCGTAATAGAGAGTGCTTTGAGTGCTTCGAGTGATGCAAACGATGCCAACACTCACAGCAATTATAAGTGTATTAATCATTTGATACTCAATCTAATGACTGCTTATTCAAAATATATGCAATTTTTTCAATGTATTTAATGCTAAATAAAAGTCAAATTATTTCCTTCATTAGCGACAAAGTCGAAGATAACGAACTGTTAAAAAGAAGCAAAACTTTTGACAATAACTTGAAAACCGAAAGCTTTCGACTTTTAACTCATATAACAAAATATGAATATCTCTTAAAATAACTAAAACATAAAAATAGCGCAAAACACGAGTTGAGAACGAATTGAGTTTCGAGTCGCTCGGGTAGGACTGCGACGGAGACAGGGCTGGTATGCTCTGGGATGGGGCAGAGATGGGGCAGAGATGGGTTCAGTGGTGACATACCTAGCATTTTGCTGAGATCTGCATTGTGAAGGTCCGGGTTCTCGTCGGCGAGTCTCTTGCGCTCAGCCTTCGCCCAAACCATGAATGCATTCATCGGGCGTCGGATGCGCTGTTCGATCGCGATCTGAGCGCTGGCGCCGCCGCCCCTCCCGCCTCCTTTGCCGAGATGAGTGGCCGACAGCTTCGCCAAGTGGTGGGCATGACTTGCAGTCATTGCCATCTCTGCACTCATGTTCTGGTGGCCGTAGAGAGCCATAGGACTGGACGCCTCGTGTTCGGAGGGGTATCCCATGTCCTCGCGATGGTAGGGCCAGTCGAGAGACGCACCGGGACTTTCGGAAGTGTCGTTATAGAGGTTGTAAACACTGTTAGGAGTGGACGCTTCGGTGCTGTGCTGTTGGCCTGCTTTGGACGGCGAGAGTTGACTTAAGACATGGGCTTCACAGTGAGGGTACGGCGAGTGATGGACTCCCATCTCATTGGGAAGCGATTCGTACTGATCGGGAGATGCCATAACTTTTCACTCGTTAGCCAAACAAAGTGTAACAAAGTTTGTAAATACGAAGAGCGACACAAAACTCAAGTTTCGAAACTTTTTTCAATCACTTTTGAGTTGGAGTTGAGTTAAAGTTTTACTGTTATTCACGTCATGTACTCAACAACACTAACACTGATCTCGAAAGCGGACGCGTTTTGCAACTTCAACAACGACTCCACTGCTATTGTTCTCAATGTCCCGCATCTGCTGCCATCTGCCCGTCCACTCCCTCTCCCTCCCTCTCCCGCACAACTGGCCTCCACTCCAGCACTCAGCCCAACAGCAACAGCCCAACAGCAACAGCCCAACTCTACCCAAGCTATTCACTCGAGCTCTTGCCTTATCTCTTCCACAAGCGATTGCCTACCTGTGCTGCAGCTTCAGCTCTCCTCTGCTCTCCCAAATCGTTTGCCTCTTATAGCATGCTTATTTTGGTTTCATATTCATTTAGTTAATTTGTATTATTTAATAATATTTATAAACAAGTTAAATAAATGTTAGTTTGTGCTTTTAACACTGTACATATTTCGAAACAATAATTGCATTTTAATAGTGATACAAATGGTAGTGATATCTGCTCTTCGAATAGCTTTTTATTTTGAGATTAATTAGATCTTTAAATTGAATTTTTAATTGCTTTCAACAAATTTGAATTTTTATAGTTCTATATTTGTTTAAATCTTGTCAATTTAACATTAACTAGTTAAATACATGGTTTAAAAAATGACAAAAATAATTAATAAAAATTTAATTTTCTTGTTGCAAACTTCAAATATAATGTACACGTTGTTTTTATTAAAAATTTTTTATAAAATTAAACTTTGATATTTAAATATAAACAGATAAATAAAAATGTAACAAAATTTCCAATTTCTTCTATTAAGTTGGATACATCCAAAAAACAAACAAACTATAGTTTGATTACTTTTTTCAACTTGCAATTAGTTGCGATTAATGCAAAAAAGTAAACAATATGTGAGCAAATTTTTAAAAATTATAATATAAACAAAAACCATAATTGTTTAGCCATTACCTAAAAACGTTAAATTTTAAAACGTTATTACATATAGGACTTAAATTTAAGCTAAATTTTTAGCTTTTATACACAGTTTTTTTTATTGAATTATTTTATCTTTTTATATATTCAAAGTAGGTTTTAGACGAAATTATTAGTATATTTTTACTGACAATTCCAATCACACCTCCTATGAGGAAACCCTCTCATGAGTAAAAACCTCCAAAATATGGACTAAATTTATAGCTCAAACCCCTTCCGTTGAAACCTATTATACGGTATACTTAAATCTCATGAATAAATCTCTTATAAACAAACAGTATATTCTGGTCCCGACCAACGCAGTCATGGGAGGCTTGTGTGTAATCATAGTAATAGTATTGAAATTTTTGTTAAAAATATTTTTATAACAATCATACTGTATTTTTTAGTATAAAAATTTTAAACAGATCTATTACTACGTTTTGCTATTAAGTTTTCAATTACTATTTATAATTTATATTTATTGCACAATAATAATTATAGTGCTTGGTTATTTAAACTCTATTGTATGTGTGCAAGGTACAATTGCCAGTCCAGAATAACTAATTGCAAAGCTTAATTAATTGCAAGATAAGTTATTTAATGGAATGAGTAAAACTAGTAAAAATGTAATGAATGCGAATATGCAATGTAGTGGAGATTTGGTTATGTTTGGGCGACGGAGTGGCAGACCTTCGGTTGTTGAGACTCGAGAGCTATGTTTGCCATTCGTCGTAAGCAGTGGTAGTCGAGTCGAGTCCGTCAGTTAGAATCGAGACGGAGAGACACGACGGTGTGGTGTAGTGCTAGGGTAGTGGTAAGGGTAGGTATAGTGTTGGGGTAGTGCTGGTATCGTAGGTTTGGAGACACGCAAGCGATGAGCACTCATTTGTTGGTAAATTAATTGTCGAAATAATTTGATTGCAATGATGACAAACAGTAATTACGAGATATATCTGGGAATGTGTTGGACTAGAAACGGCTTATCTCTGCAATCATAGGACAGATAGAGTGAGACAAATAAAATGCTTTGATTTACTCGAATCAGTTGCCCCTAAAGAGTATTAGCTATCAGTTGTGTTCGCTTTACTGTTATTGAATAACACGAATTGTCTGTCTATAGTATCAGAATTTAAGAACAATTAAATGTTTATTTAGAGATAAAATCGGATTGTTTTTGCCTCTATTTCCAAGATTGAGAAACAGGGCTTTCATTGTGTAAGCACTCGAGTTCGAGTGTGGCTTTTTGTCTCATCGACTATCGGGGTATTTTAATTTAAAACATCCTATAATTCCAACAACATCGTAATTATGATTAGTCCGTATTATAACCAAGCTTCATTACTAGTTATGCACAATTTATTCAGTAGTTTATTCGCGATATCAATATTGAAAACTTGTATTCGATATTCAATTAAATTCAGATAATATACTCATAAGAGTACTCGACTGATAGCATATTGATTACAACCAAATAAAGTGGTGGTTAGAGTCAAATGCTTTTTTGCAAACTTCTATCAGAACATGATTTCATATAATGCCAGTAATTGTGTTCAAATATTAAGCTAATTATTAATATTCACTGATAAAAGCTACAGGACAAAATTAATATTTGCTTCGATATAACGCATTCCTCGCTTTACCAGTACCTGAATCGCTAATTATTGATAAATACGATCATTAAACCAACGCTTAGCTTAACTTTGATTTTTATTTGATATACGCTTTTTATCAAGTAAATTATGAATTTTTGCCCTGCGCTCATTTGTGTCCTGTTTGGAAATTTCAAATCAAAGCTATAAACAAAAAGTGATAAAATTTTATATTTATTATTGTATTCAAATAAATAAATTTAAAGCCTATTATTAAGTTTTCTATTAATAATAATTTAAAGGGATTTAAGAAATGATTCAAATTGAATCAAATAAAAAATATATCTATATAGAATTTACTAGTTGTCGGCATTAACTAGTGATTAACAAATGTTTTGTAAACTTACTAACAATGTTTTTTAATTAGTGCTTCATTTATTAAACAAGTAAAATTTTATATTTTAGCGCTAAAATTATTGTGTAAAGCACAATTATTGTAATTTTTTAAAATAAATGCAGAGAATCATTATTGGTATAATTTTAAAACTGCCTATATAATTTTACTTAACTTAATTTGTAAGATTAATTTAGCTACAACTTAGCTTTATGCTCATCACTAGCATAATAGTGTATAAAATAGATTAATTTAGAGCAATAATAAGTGCGATCTTAGATTAAAAAGCAGTAGATATGTTTAACAAACTAGGTTAAATAATAGCAGAGATTGTTAAAACCCCCATTATCTAAGCAATGCAATATTTTCTCCTGCAAACAAAAGCCCAGGATTAAAATTTCTAATTGACCTTTGATGTTAATTACATTTTTATTGATTTTAATCGATACAACTCTAAAAATATAATAAATAATTAGCAAAACCTATATCACTATATATAGCATTAATTAGAAAAGAAATTGCGTTGAAATTATTGATTATTATAGTCTGAAAGTTGTTAAACATTTGCAACTAATCAAACAACTTCTTCACGATTCACTACTATTTATATTCGGCGGCGACTATCGCCACAAATTTGTAAAAACTCTTTAAAGCGAACAAAACTATTCGTAAGTATCGTATCGTACGCTCAGTCTATGCATTGAATATATCACTTAACGACGTGAAGGCAATAAATTGTGTGCAGTTCGTGCGTATCACTCGTTTGACATTTTTTATCAGCCAATGAATAATGGAAATTGAATTAAGTTTAAAATTTCAAAGTAAATTTGTACTGTATACACGAATTTCGAATTAGCCGACGGCCCTTCTGTCACATTTCACTCCATTTAGTGGTTAGTGAAACCCCGAAAAGCATTTGTTAACAAGATTTGCGATTTAGTTAACACAACAACAACAACAAAATCAAACGCAGAGTTAGTACCGATTCAATCACTCTTCGATCTCTCATTCGCTCGGGTACGGCACTAGCACCCCACCACCCCACCACCCTATCACCCCACCACCGACCACCCCATCACCCTACCACATCCCATGGCTCCTTCCCCTTATAGGCATGCTTAAAATTCAATAAATATTTCGCCGATATTAATATAGAAATAATGAATGTAAATATTTTTGTGCAGATAGTTCTTCGATATTATCTCGAGTTTGAAATTATTTTGTTGGGAGAGAAGTGTTAGAAATAAAGAAATAGTGTTTTTACGAGAAAAGCGAATTAATTTGTTTGGCGTCCACTCGAAGGTTTGCAACACCTGTTCGGTTGCCTAATCGCCGAAGAGGTAGAACAGGTGGAAGAAACTTGTTTCACATTTTTTACTCATTTCTATTTTATTTTATAAATTATTTTTTATTAAAGTTAAGCGCAAGAGGTATAGACAACTCATACTTTACGCAAACTTTAAAAATTTTCAAATATAAAAAACAAAACAAATTTAATAAATAAATTCATTTGTGGTTATCTTTTAGATTAACAATTAATTCAAAAGTGAATTTATTGAAATTAGCTTTATTTGATTTAGTTTCAGTATACGTATTATACAAAGTTAAGCATGCATTAATTTAATTGAACAATTTTTAAAAATAT
>JAQIXC010002276.1:0-11395 GCA_034697605.1 Metabelba pulverosa
CTTGGCAACCATAGCTTTAATTCTATACCAAATTTAACCGAATCTGCGGATAACAGTAAAGTCCCTCGCCGAGTAAGGTAATAAATGTGATAAATATTTTTGTGTAAACTGATATAGCAAATAGCATTGATTGCAGTTCATGGCAATTGGTCCGTATAGCAAGATAAAAACCGAATACAATGTACACTGTTATAATCAAAATTCTTTGCAACAAATATAATAGCTTAATTACTTTGCTTTTATTTTTATTTTTTCTGAGGTTAATTGCAAAAATGTAAAAATATTTTGCCAAATAATCAAAGTTGTTTTTGGCTCTTAATTGAATCATATTCACCAAAAATTTTCAAGCTATTTTTAATAGGCTATTCAAAATAATTTTAAACTTAAACTGTATTTTTTTAAGTAACATAAATTATATATTATTTATATATATTTTATTTTTTATAAATGTTTCGTTAAATATTTATTTATACCTGTTGCTATGTACATTATGTAACTGAACAATATGTTACTCACAATATTATTTTTTAATTTATTTAATTTATTTTTAGCATGTTTATATAAACTGTATTTGTTTGGCTTATTTTTGCTTAAAACTGTATCTGTTTTTGAATATATATATTGCATAAAATCTAATTAATTTTAAAAAACAATATACGTAGTAACATGTATACTCTTATTAATACAATTAATCTACACTGCATATTATTAGAAATACAACTTAATAGTAATTTGGACTGTATATGAAAATAAAATTATATTTGTATAGCACAAAATTTATACAGCATATAAGCAAGAGGCCTACAAACGCCGACTCTTCATTGAAACAAATTTTATTTTTTAAATCAAATAAAAGTTTGAAAACTCGAATCATTCGACAAGAGATGGGAAAAATGCATTAATTTTTGTAATGTTAAATTTATTAAGATCAAAATATAAATAAAATTATTAAAATTGCTAAGCAAATAGATATTACAATAAAATCTTAAACTTTATTAACTTTAACATGTATATGACTGTAGAAATTAATGTTAATATAGCTAATTTTTTTTTTGAATAATTATTATCCAATTAGCTAACTGCTTGGCCATTAGTGATGAGTGATTTGGCAATGCATAGGGATGTAATGTCCAAATAACATGCAATAATTGCCGGATATTCAATCTTGTAACTATATTATGCCGAGCTCAAACTATACCGGCGAATCAGTCATTTCTATTGTATTAAAAGTTATAAATAATTATTTATATTTATATTTATTATATTTAATGTATTCGGGCGGAGGTCTTGTGCAATACGTCAACCATAAGCGCACCCGAGCTTCAGCTATCTATTTCATGGCATACCAGCGCCGGCACAACTGAAACGCTGCGATTATACTGAACCGAATTAATACTTAGTTTAAAATCAATCGCTTGTTTATTGGATATTCAAGTCAATACATGATAATTTATTAAATTTGTGACTTGTTTAATTAATTATATTGTTATAATTATTTATATTTGAATTTAACTGTTAAGATTAATTCAAATTTAGTTACTGGGTACAATATATATATATATAATTACTACATTTCAATTTATATCAATTTTATTATTCATAATTTAATAAATAAATTGTAAAGTAATTTTGTGCAAAATTAAACATGTTTAATTAGAAAATAATATCTGTCAGTGTTCGTGTGCTCAAGTTTAACTCTTAATGATGCTTGATATTTTCACTTTTTACTCGATATTGTATAAACATATTAATATATAAATTTGCATATATTTTAGTTTTAATTTATGGTTTTTTTGTATTTTATAAAATTTTGTATTTTTTTTTTTTGTATTTTTGGAATGCTCTTATGTTCAATGAATGTAACGCGACTTTAGTTAAATTTTGCATGATTATTAATTGAATAAACTTTTCTATAGATCTGCAATGATTTCTATATTATAAGATACTGTATATATTAATTATGCACTTATACACAGACAGAATTATTTTAAGTGAAAGAAATTGATATATTAGTATGATAAATTATTTTAATTTATATTACAAGTTACTAAAAAAAACAGTTTACACATTGAACACTTCAAAAATATCTTTTATTTGTATACTGCATAATACAATTTTACAATTAATGATTATTAATTATTGCTAATTTTTTTTATATTTGCTTACGTTGCAAAATTACAACACAGTAAACAATTAATTGCAATATAAGCTGTAATAAAAACCATGTAACTTTCTTCAACTAACATAAACAATTTTAATTATTACATTTGGCAATGATTGATTTTATTTTTAAAAGTCTTTCATGTTCAAGATTGTCACGCATACTTTCTTTTTAATTATATTGGTTAATTTGTATTAAATTGTATGCCATCGTAAATGTTTAAAAAAGTTTTAATTTAAATTAGTTTAAATAATCTTAATTTAATCAATTAATTAAGCATAGCAAAAACCTAATAAAAATATTTATATTATACCAAAACGTTTTGCTTTTAAAATAAAATCAAAAATTTACACAATGATTACAAAAACAAGCATAATAATTATTTTATTAATATTTTAATTCAATGTGTTACTAAATAGTTGTTAGTCTAAGATAGTAAAGTTAATAATGTAAAATTGCTTGTATAAAATTCCATGCATCAAAATAAATGAATATTATAGTATTATCTAACGAATAATTCGAATTTTCAAACTGTAATGAGATGTAAAAAATAAAAACATATTGATAATTATTCTACGTTTCATCACTCATCAGCCACTATTGAAACTATGTTATTCGCCGTATAGTTAAACTTTATTTGACTATTTGTGTACAGTTGAAAATTCGGGAGTAGGTCGGGATGTTCAAGAGTACCGGTGCCAAGAAACTGGTGCAATACAACTAAAGATAAAATCTACGATAATATCCAATCTTCGAGACAGTACTCACTCACGAGAACTACGAACCCGTTGTTCTGGAATACAAAGAAGTGATTCAACCCTTCCGTCGCATCGAACAGCGCATCCAACCGGTCATCGAGAATGTCCACACAGTTGTCGCGTAGGGCGAACAGCAGTACATTAACGCACCGGTAGCTCTCGCCGCACCCATAGCACCCAAGGCGTTGGCCGCACCTGTTGCCAACAAAGCTGTCCTCCCGCTGTTGGCCCGATATAATCAGACGATCAAAATGCTTAAATAATTTCCCACTTATTTTATAATATTAACCTTTTTATTTTTAAATGTAACAAAGTGTATATTTTAATTTATGTAATAAAGCTTTATTTATATGAATGTTATATGTTGATTTAATTAATAAACAATATGCAAATATAACTTTATTTTATGTTTAATATAATGAGCACAAAACCGATACATAATAATCATTAATTATATTATTTTTTATAAAATGCTGGATGCCTTTTTAAATAATAAAAACAAGTTTATATACAAGCCAATTGCAAACAATTTAAATTTATTAACTTTACTAAGTTACAATGCTAGTTGATTTAGTATAATTAAGAATGTTAAATTATCAGTATAAAATTCAATAGGAGAAATAAATTAATTTTATTATTTATTGTCGAGTGATTCGAGTTTTCAAACTGTTATTAGAATTGGAAAATAAAAATCTGTGATTAAATTTTCGACGTTGTCAACTGATCCACTAATAAAACTGTTTATTTTGTGTGATAGTTAAACGTTGTTTGACTATTTGTGTACAGGTTAAAATTTGGTAAAATTATCAGAAATTTAATATAAGTTGTAAATGCATTTGTGAGTTTGTTGGCGTTTTTATTAATTCAAATAAATTAGATTATTGCTCATTTTAAAAATATTGTCTAGTTTTTAAATCACTTATAATGTAGCATGTTAATTTATTGTTTGTGACATAATAATTAATATTACATTTTGATGAACAATTTTATATTGTATTAATAAAAATAATACAGTGCATTAAACAATTATACATTTATCTATATTAGATTACTCTATGACAATGCTTCACACATGGCCAAATAGGGCCACTATACCAAAATCTTTTGATTTTAGCATTCTTTATATCAATTTATTTTTCAAAATTTAAGTATTTTTAATTTGTAAAATTATTAAATTCTTTATAAATTTTATGTAAAATTTTGAATTACTGTTTAATTTTATTCAATTGCATCATTGTGAGACGACAGGTTTTAGTGTAGTAGCACTTGGAGGGCATTAGATCAATAGGTTGACTTTTAATTAGCTTATATTTTTAATATTTTAATATAATGTCGTATTACAAGTTTAGTGTAATTTATAAACTTTAGAAAATGTTTATAAATAAATTTTCACTGTCAATTTTTGTTTTTTAAAAGTTAGATATTTTAAGCACAACTTGTTTTTACATATTATAATTTTTTAGTCATCTCTCAGAAATTTATCAAACTAATGAACTGCTTCATTTACACTGTTTATTTTATATATTTAAATTTTTGACTAGAACAACATATTATTTAAAATAATATTTTATTCAATTATATCTTATTTTTAATTAATTTATTTATTAAAATATTAATTTTAATTTTATTTAATGATAAAGAAACACAATAAAAGTTGTTAATAAATTTCAATGATAACTATTTATTGGTTGACCGTAATTATTTTTATTGAGATAAACAATATATTTTATGCAAATTTATTATTATTACTACAGTTTTTAAAAATAACTTATTAAACGGCGACCATGGCGTTGGCCGAGACAGATCAGAAATACTAACCTATTTCACACTTGTTTTACACTTGTTTTACACTTGTTAACTATTTTTAAAAATAACTGATGTTTATATTTTAATTTATTTTTTAATAAAGCTTTATTTGATTTAATATTATACATAGATTTAAAAAATAATGAATTATGCAAATGCAAATATAACTTTATAACATGTTTATAATGAGCTCGAAACACAAAATGAATTTTATATAATTATAAGTGCTGGCTGTTTTATAAATAATAAAAATATTTTAATTTATATATTCCAGCCAATTGCAAACAATTTATATTTATAAATTTACAAGTTTGTTAAAATAACATAACAATGTTTAATATAATAAGTTAATTATACTAATGTTTTATTGATAGAAAAACGGCACAATTTTTATAATTAGTAGTTGTATTATTTAAATTATCGTTATAATTATACAGAATCATAGAAAACAATATTAGTAGTTATTATAATTTATATCAATATAATTAAATAAATATCTATTTAATTTGTAAATCAAACATGATAGTCGGTGCAATAATAATATAATATATTTTACAATTAATTTGTAATATTTAACAAATATTTCGATTGCAAAAACTAAAATTGCGCATAATAATCCAAATCCGGCCAATAAAACAATACCTTTATACATATCCATACGTAATGCAAAATTAGTTTCAGCATGTTGTATGTTGATTGTTTTACTAAATTCATGTTCGTACAAACCGTTTGATTGTAGCCAGCTAATTCTATCATTTGAACAAATATTTATAACATAATCGATTATAATACTAAAAATAATAATTTTTTATGATAAATACATGCTATAACTTTTAAAATATTATTGAGAAAATAAAAAATTATCTTGGTGCATAAAAAATTTAACTTACATTAAATTAAAATTCTTCATGTTGCTTTGATTACGATAGCTAACGCCATTCTCGAAGTTTTCGGTTAGCGTTGGGATAAAATAGTACTCTGTACCCATTGGCGGCGTGATAAAATAATCGACGCCTTCTTGATATAATGTACCGGGGTACAAATATTGGTAAATTGGCGAACTGGCGTATACACTTAGCGCCCAATTGATATAATTGATTAACGTGGGATTCTCAACAAATACATGACTATTATTGTAAATATTGAGCATGTATCGAATTCCGTCCTCGATATTATCTTGCCAAAATATCATGTTCATCGGATTTATGGTATCGATTCGATGCAGTAATCGGGCGCTCGTTGTGTTAGCCTTACGCGCGGAGTCGATGAGCGCGTCGGCGCCCAACTGCCAGTTGTCGAAGCAATAGATGCGCGCATTCCTGTAGACCGGATGGGTTAGCAAGTCGTCGATCGAGTCGAGCCGCTCGTATGAATCACCCTGCATGATTTTCTCGTATATTTCGCCCGATTGGATTGATAGAATGAGCGTGATTGCCAGCAGCCAGATCGACGCGAGCGCGATTTCGATTGGATGCTTAATTTTAATCGACATACAATCCGAGAGTAATATTGCCAAATATTGCCATGCTATTCTATACAAGCATTTTAACGATCGCTCTTTTACCGCCAGTATTGCCGCCATTGTTAGAATTGAGACAAATAATCCGATGTAAATGTATTTATCAAGGCAAATTAGTTTTTGAATCAATAGCAATTTATCTGCATAATTTAAATTTAAATATTTTACAAATTCGATATTTAATAAATTTTATTGTTAAAATATTGCTATGTTCAATAAGTAATCATTTTAAATAGCAAAACTTTTGAAAAATTAATTACTTATATAAGTTATATGTGTTTATCGCAAATTTCAATTATTTTATATTTATTGATTTATTTTATGATACTCTAAATATTAAATATATTTTAAAATACCGTTTAATTTAACTAATAGTTCATAAAATACCAAGCGGCATTTTAAAAATTAAATTAAAACTAAAGTTACTAATTATAATTTCTATATAAAAACCATTTATAAAACTTAGTGTTAAATGATTAACCTCGTTTATTGTAAAATTATTTTATATACGCGGTTATATAATTAAGAGTATTTTTAAAAATAAAATCGAAAATTCACCCACCTTGTTGTTTAATAGCTTTGTATAAAACCGCATTCATTTCGCAATTTCCTATAAATTGCGTAAGTTTAAAGCCCATAGCATGATAACCCGCTCGCAGCAGGTCATCATGCACATACGGATAAAGCACCATGGCGTAAATATTCATCGTAAATGATCGCGCCCATTCGATTGCTGTTCCACCAAGATCCTGGTCTTGAAACTGAAATCGAAGGCTGCGATATATTTAACACAAATTATTCAAAAAATAATTTATTAACAATAAAAAAATAAAATAATAATTTTGTACCACTTGACAATTACTATAGGACAATTTTATTTGTATGTTAACTTGGCATTGTTATAGTATATTAATATTATATTTGCATTATATATATTATTGTTTATCCCTATATATTTAACTTAATGTACTAGAGCTGAGCAAAAAGACCTCGGGTCTTAAGACCTGGACCCGGACCTGAGGTCTTTGAGGTCCAGGTTCAGGTCCAGGTCCTAGAAACCCTGAGAGGTTCAGGTCTTCACCAAGAGGTCCAGGTCCAGATTCACGTCTTAAAGACTTAGGACCTCAGGTCTTTTAAGACCTTAAAATATAACATTACCTATTGAAATGTTAAGATTCTATTAATAATTAAACATTAAAAATTCAAGAGATAGAACTGAAAGTTATTTATTTTGCTTAGTCAAGTATAAAACAAATCAAATAATGTTGTAAACTCTGACACTATCGAAAAAAATAAACAAAAAGACTTCAGGTCTTGGAAAGACCCCCGGACCTGAGGTCTTTAGAGGTCCAGGTTCAGGTCCAGGTCCCAGCCTAGAGGTCCAGGTCCAGGTCCAGGTCCTCAAATACTTGAGAGGTCCGGGTTCAGGTCCTCAACTAGAGGTCCAGGTCCAGACTCAGGTCTTGGGTAAAGACCTCTAAGACCTGGACCTGCTCAGCTCTATAATGTACTTTAGAAATATTAGTTATTAAAACAATTCCAAGTTAGAATATAATAGCAAGTTTCTCATAGTGTTTGTTAAGTTTTATAAGAATATGACTATATATTTTTGCTAATAATAAATAATAAACTTATAGGACAAAAATTTATTAATTATAGGACAAGTGAAATAGTAACTCTATACCATTTAAGAGTGCAGAGGGAAGTAGCTCAGTGGTTAGCGTAGCTGACGTGTGAGTGAAAGAACCCGGGTTCAAATCCCCGTTGAGGAGACATGGATTTATTTCATGTTAAAAAAAAGTCAACCCCTCTGATAGTATTACTGTTAAATTAAATTGACCACTGGGCCCCGTTGAAAATCAGCCTTCGGTTGAACGGGCTACCCAGTATAAATATAAGACGACTTTTCATACTTTTCATACTATTTATTTAAGGAGCTACTATGGAACAATTTTATTTGTATTGTTAAAATATTGAAGTTTTTATGTCATAGTTGTTTTATTGCGATATATTTAATTATTTATTTTAAAAATATTAGGTATAATAATAATACAAAGTTAGCATTTAATTTAAAATTTTCCATAGTTTTTGTCAAGTGGTATAAAAGTACAACTTTGTGTTTTTATTATTAATGTATTATTATATATAGAAAATTTTATTAATATAACAATTGTATTTATACTTACTTGATGTTAATAAATTGCGCAAATGTACTTATTATAAGAATAAATGGACCGCAATATTGATAATGCAAAATAGGAGCATTGTCAATTGTAAGGAATGATTCAGTGTACTCGATATATGGCGCCAATGCAAACGAGTTGACGTATATCGGTGGGTGCGTCGCGTTTAGCGCCCAATTCGTCGTATCGTTTAATTCAGTAAATTGTAGGCAATGTTTGGCCATTTAATAATTCCTTTGATATTTAAAATAGTTCTTGTTGAAATATTATAATATTACATTATTACAGTTACATAATATGCTCATTAAAAAAGGCAAATTTTTGTAGTTTACAAGATTATTTACTATACAAGATTATAATTTTATATTGATTATATAATTAAAATAGGATGTTAATAATTTTTGTTTAATAAATTTATATTGTAGACTATAAGAGCATATTATTTACTTCAATCTGTACGTGTGTGGCTAATTTCGGAAAAATTGAAAATATATATGAAATTATTCATAAATATAAAATTCAAGGTTTGTAGTACGATCATTATTAAAATGAAATTGAGCATAATATTATGATATTTGTAGTAAATCGAATATAAACTTATTACATATTATATTCATAATAACAATAATTATGATATTTAATGAATGTTTATATTAAATATTTATTTATTGCATTTGTTTATGTCCTAAAATAATTTAAAAATGTAAGATGCAAAAATAATCATCGCACGACACTTTAGTTTTGTGGTTTATTTGAACACGCATACCAAATTAATCAACTATAATTTAAATCAATATACAAATTTTTATTTTTTAAAATAAATTATTATAATACAAAAAATAAATTTAGTAAATTTAGTGACAATAAATAAAATAAATATTAATATTGCTAATTAGCTATAATTTAAAAGAAATTGGCAAAGTAAAATTTTTAATTAATATATGTAATATTTAAACTAGCATTGTTTTAAAAATTGATTAAATTAGTTAATAATTGCACCAAAAAAAATTTGCACACAACATATTTAATTTTTTATCATTAGATATAAAATAGAATTAGTTATACACTTTTTATGAATTATAATTAATAATTAATTTAAAATAATAAATAAAATTTTTGATTATATTGTTTTAAATATAATATTTATTGAATGGTACGGGTGATTTATTATATATTGATTAATATATTTTTTAATTCTAATAATCTGAAAAATTTTTTTTATCTTAGTAATATAATCTATAATCTATTATAATATAAATTATAATATGTTATTAATAACACAATAGACCAAAATACAAATATATTTTAATATTTCAAATATTGTATATTATTTAACAAATTTTTATTTTAATAATTATAAATTTAAAATTGAAAAAAGTAATCAAATATTTAACAAAGTAATAACTATATAATATTAAATCAAATAAGCAACATTGTAATAAATTTTAACAATTAATAAATACGCTCATTTACATAAAACTTAAAAACAACATAAAATTTACACAAATCATAAATTATTAAAATTTACTAAATTTACAAATATTTATTTATTATTTGATATAAAATTTGATAATATAATAATATAAACAATACAATAAAAACATAAATAGAAATGTTTAAATTATAATTAATTTTTTAACTTGGTTGAAATAAGTTTAATAATAATAATGCTTAACAAAACTGCCCAGTATGAACTTAATGCCTTTGACGCCAGGTTCATAATTTATAACAGGTTTTAATTATTTATTAATTGAGCATATAATGTAAGATTAATTAAGTTTTACATCTCATTTATATTACCCCTAAATATTATTCCGTTAAATTCATCTCATCATAAGCATAGATTAATGTTAGTGACCAAGCAAACCACTTTAATGCGACTTCTTATAACTCACGTCATTAATTACGTTTTACAATTTAGCATAGAGCATAATCAACGAGTCCTATACTAATCTGTTTATTCTTCTTATGTACTAAAAAGTATTATTACTGATATATGTTAAGTATTCTATTAAAATAGAACAAATAAATGGAATATACAAATACAATTAATTTGTTTTATTATAATTACCTAATATTTGATTTAAAAATTAATTAAAAATGTTATTTATTAGATAATTATAATCTTGCATTATTATCAATTATTATTAATTGAGAAAATGTGACTATAAAAACTGTAAGTTCATTTAAAGAATAGCCTGCAGTCAAACTAAAATTAACGCCACTTGCTTCTCCCTCAATAGTAATTTGCATTTGATTAAGCATAGTATTTAATCCAAGTTTATCATTATTGTTACAGTTTGAAAAATATAGTTTAAACAAGCTACTTGTTACAAATATAAGTTTATATGTAAATTTCAATTATAAAATTATATAAATATATTATAAGTATATTTAAATTCTAAAATCACATAATACAATAAGCGATTTAAACAAATAAAAGTTACCTCACTTGTCAGAGTACCTAAGTTTGGGTTGTTATTCGCCGATTATCATGTAATTAAATTAAATATTGGTAATAATAAAATAGATCTTGATCGGCTTACCTTTAGAATTTGGGTCCTGACATAAGAAACAATATTATAATAGCTAAATGTTATATTACTTAACAATGTTTAATATAGCAAAGTCGAATATGAAAAAGTCGAATATGACATATTTGAATTTGTCATATTCAAGCTGTCATATTTAGCGTTCTTATTCGACTATGCCAGGACGGGACCCAATTCGCGACCCCCCACACAACCGCAAACCAGCGGTTCAAGTGGCTCACAACCGCCCATAACATCAATGATGAACAAGGGCAGCAGTGTCCCGAGACCTATAACTGCGAACCCCCAACCCACTAGTCAAACAGAGACGTCAACTGACAACCAATCATCAGAACAAGTGGACCGATCCAGGTCCCAAAACCAGGGGTCGGAAAAGCGACACAACAGTAAGGACCGCAAACGGCCGCATTCGCGCT
>JAQIXC010002277.1:0-11393 GCA_034697605.1 Metabelba pulverosa
TCTTGCTAATCCGCTTTGAAGTCTTATTAAAGATTAATCAAAATCTAAAATTCGAATCGTCGGTAGCAAGATAAAATAAATAATAAATGCGAGCAAATAAAAGTCGAATGAGAAAGTAGACATGCTAAAAGCAAAAGCACGAGCTTTTCGCTTCCGATAAACGAATTTCAACTAATTTGAGTGAATTATGTTTAAGGAAAAGGCACTCGAAATCAGATTTGGTTTTGCGAATCGAAAAAGTGTCAAAAAAACGTCCGATTCGTCTGATTCGGAGTCTAAGCCGAAGCGTGTGTTTCGTCTGAAGTAAATGTTTCGCCGATTAATGCGATGGGAATACACGGAAACGGCTATTAATCTGAAGTGTTACTAATGTCGGTAAACATGCTTACCGTTTAGAGTGGGACTGAATATTTATTCGATTTGCTCTTTTTAGTTTCTCCTTGCTAAATTTATTTCTGCTTTCTTCATTTAGATGATTAGCCAAACAGTATTTTTACAAAAACATGTACTGCCTATTTTAATTAATAGTATGTTGTAAGTTAGTCTACGTTTTTTTTGTACTTGGTAACAATTTGGCAAAATTGATACAATGTAAAATAATAAAAAATAAAAAACTTATCCACTGGATTTTAATCTAACTTTACAAAATACTTACTTACAAAGTAAGTAGTTTATTAAATATCTTTGTGCTTTGTACTACAGTGTAAACATTGTAAATTAACATTTAAAAAAATACTTATTATTACAAAGTATTAAGCAGCTTAGAAATCTGCTTGATTGTAGAATAATTCGGTCAATAAATATTTAATACCATGATAAACCTAAAATGCGAGCAAACAGCTCATTAAGAGCTAAAAGCGCTTTTGCAAACAATATTCTATTCTTAAGATTTGTTTGTATTTGTAAAATGAAAACTTTAATTCCTATCTCTAATGCAATCAAATAAAGTAAATAAAATCCTTTATAAACCGAAAAATTGGACAAAAAAAAAGCAAATATTGATTTTGAAATAATTGCAGAAATTCGAGAGAGATTTTCGTAATTGTGTTTATTTTCAGCCATGCATTGGAGCACACAATCTAGATAAAATCTTACGAGTTTAGTTATAATTTTGCTTGCTTTAATTAAAAAGTTGTATAATGTTTAAAAAGTTTATTGACTATATTATTAAGCAATATGTTATATAATACCAGGACAAACTAATAAGTATACAGAATAATTACACGGTAATATAATAACATTTAAAAATAATATCTTGGTAATTTATTTTATTAATATAATCTATAATAATATTTTTATAGAATTAATTTTATGCATATTGTATTAAATTTTCACATTATAAATAAACAATGCTTTATTATTTAGGAAAATGGCCAACTATTTGTACCATGGCTAATCTCAATAACACTTACAACGATATGTGACGTATTACTGGCGCTTTATCTTCTCTGGCACTCCGTATGTACACAGTATAATTTTAAAAAACAAAATAGATAAATAAATAACATCTAACAATAATAGCACATTGCTTTATAATATGTAATGCACTATTTTAAAAACTCATAAAACTCAATTCTTAGCTCATTGAGTGAATATAACAAAACATGATAATTTGAAACGCACTTTGCATATTAATTTTTGTTGTTGTTGAAAATATTGCATTGTGTTTAATTCGATTATACAAGATCATTTGTCAAGATATAATTAGACAAATGTGGGTCTCATATAACGCATTAATAAAAATTATTTGACATAAAATTTATTTCAAGATTAGAAAAAAATAATAACAACATTAGAAAACATAAAAATTTGAATTCAAAAATTGATAATTATAACAATAAGCAAACGGAATAATATTGATAAATTGCAACAATATATACAATTGTGTACAATGAAGATATTTAATAATAACTAAATAGAAAAGTGAATAGCACAATTAATTATCTATTATTAAATTAACAATTTAATTGAACAATCTATTATTTATTATACATATAATATATTGCTTATCCGCAATGGGTTTGACAGATCAATCGCATAAATTAATGACCAATAGAATCATGCCAAATACACCATGCTAATACATAACAAAAATTTCACTGTAAACTATAACTGTAATAAATTTTGATGACCTATTTATAGCAGCAAATAAAAAAATATTTTTAGCCAGATACAATTTGACAAATAACGCAATTATACTATATTAAAAAAACAAAAATAAACCAATTGAAATGTGAAAAAGTAGCATGGCAAAAAATGAGAGACCGAGAGCGCCATTACAACGTAATTGTGTCGATAATCGGTTCTTCTAATTCAATTGCAGTCGCGTCTCAACCGTTCGTTTCGACAAATTCAATATATCTGTATTAAGACTGAGTGCTTTTACACAGTATAATCGACATAAAATAGAGTGGAGGAGAGAGAGAGAGAAGAGAGAGAGAGAGAGAGAGAGAGAGAGAGAGAGAGAGAGAGAGAGAGAGAGTCAGTTGTTTTACGAGGAAAAGTCGAAAACATTGGAAAAATTGGACTTTTAAGCGGAATTTTTCATTCAATCCCTGGAATTACAGATTGCGCTTCGAATTGAACAATAATTGTACATGCTAAATCACATGCAATAATAGGATTGAGTGTTGCGTTCGTTCGGTTGTAAACACATTCAATAACACTATCAGTGATCGACAACAGAGAATGCATTCGCTATTAATCCGAATTAAATTAAATGATTAAAATGTTTTGTTAAGAATGCGTTCGGCGTTTTGTTTTATGCATTGATTAATTTTATACAGTGCCAATTAATTCTGTTTTCCTAGCAACTATAAAAATAAATATTTTTCTCTTATTAAATTGCTAAGTTGAGTACTTAATTAAATAATCAAATTAATGAATTGCTGCTTTAATCAAAAATAGCCAAGATTATTGAGATATTAATTATTTTATTATTAAAAGCGCATTATACGTTAAATATAATAATACTGTGTAAAAAATCTTTGCCAGGGGTTAGACAATTTATCCAAGTTCACATTCTTAGCATGTTAGCATGCTTGATTATTTAATATTACATAACTAACTAAAATACTTTCACAAAATATATAATACATTTATGTGCAATTAATAAAAAGAAACTATTTCAAAATTGTACTTTAATTGTGAATTGTTTTAATATAATTTTATATTATAAAAAAGTAACCTTGTGAAATATGAATATATATTAAAAATACTAGTTTGATCTTGTGTGTAAGTTAATGCATACGTAAGACATATTAAAATATGTCAAAGTTAATCTAGCAAAAATAAGAAATTATTAAAGCATATTTAACGCAGAAATTAATACAGTACAGAATATCCTGTTTAAAAACATAAAATAAGATTTCTATAAAATCGACTTTTAATACATTCACATTTCTTGTTATAAATTACATTTATTTTGCTTAAATTAAACATTAGAAAGCAATAACACGAATTATTTCAACATTAAGAAATTTATCTAACTTACAGTATAAAAATATTCAAATTACATGATAATTTAATTAAGCCTGATATATTTATTGCAGGAAATGGATCCATTCAAAGCTGTCTTATTTGCATTCGATTTCTTTATTTGTGGATTTAATGTAAGTAATGATTTAATTTGACTTATTTTTGATAAAATTACAGCATATGAATTAACTTGTTTTTCACCAAGCTTAATTTTCTCTTGTCATGACAGGTATTTTGCTTTCTGTGTGTGTTTTCGTATTACCAACAGTGCAGTCGAGAACTGCTTCACTTGAAGTACTTGAATCCGCCACTAAATGTAAGCATGTCACTTTGACAATTCACTCTGTGTCAATCTTGTAAATAAACAAAAATATAAAACTAACATGCATAGTTATATTTAAAAATAAACAATAAAAAAATAATTTTTACTAAGATGATAAATACTAAACAATTAATTTAAAAACACTCTTTAAATATGCTAGTTTGCAATTTATTTTGCAAACATTTAAACTAATAAAAAATGCATGTTTAATTATAACTATTTTATATTATTGTGAAAATAGTTAAGAAACAATTTCGAAGATCTGAAGAAATATGACGGCTCTCGACGTCTGGACGTTAACGGATTGGCAATTATTAATTCGAAAAGTATAAAATTCGCCGATTACCAGATGACTAGCAAGTTGGTTTGAATTTTTATGCTTGTTGCAAACTGTTTATAGCTAGAATAAAACGTTTAATTGTTGTTTCGCACTGTAAACAGAAACTCGCATTTCATCGAATTGAGTACAATATCGGAAAACAACGAACAGTTCATATCTTCGGAGCGAAACACAACCATCGGTTCGAGTGAAGACATTCGGCATCTGATCCGCGACTACGGCGCCGAATGCCGGCCCGATTCGATGCAGTCGAGTCCGTTGACGCGCGCACTGCCGGCGCACGTGGAGCCGACTGGCGCCAGCGCCGCCGCTATCGCCAACTCACTGCAACTTGCTACAAACCTAGATGATGCTGGCTCAGTTAAACTGGTTCAGAATATCGAGAGCGTTGTCTAATTAATCGTGTGCTAAAGTTATCATGTACATTTATTTATTTATATAATTGTTTTGTATTTATTTCTTACATTTAATTAAATTTATTATTTATTGTTTTCAATAATAAATTTGAATTATTTTTGTTTTAATTATTTAATATTTAATTAAATTATATATAAGATATTGTTTATATCGTTGTAATCTTGTCTAATTTATAAGATTTTTATTGATTCAAAATGTAATAATTGTTATTTCTAAATTTATATTTTGTTATATTAAACTAATATCTGTATAAAATTACATCTAATTACAATTTGATGAAAGTTTAAGTTTGAATAGTTTTAAAGATATTTGATAATAATACGCATAAATGTATTTAGATAAATCTAAAGAAAAAGATGCAATTATTTACTTAATATAGAAATATAGATATGATATGAATTATTTGTTTTCACATGTACATTTCCTTATTTAATTTAAAATTAAAAATATTTTATTACGTATACGCCGATTGTACTAAAAGCTTAAGTTTTAAAGTTTAAACCGAAAACTTTTGCTCTAATTGAGGCTAATATATCTAAAGTCTCAATACTGATTATAATAAATTTTACATGTGTCTTTTCCGGACTTTTCCATTAATCGTAAAATTTTTGTAAAAAATACGAATGCTTAGAAAAATTATTTAATTTTGCCAAAAATTGACCTAAATTTGTTGTATGACATGAATGAACATTTTTAACTTTAATTTTTGTAAATAAATTGCATAATATTTTGTAAAACCAGTGAAACCCTTAAAGGAATGTTGTGTTTGGGATGGTTTGGCTCACATGACACGAATTGCATTGATTTCAGTCATCAATAAATATTTTGACGACTTATTTGATTCGCAAATGTTTGAAGTTTTTTCTATTCAGCATAAATGGCATTGTTATTGTTGAGGAAATGTTAAACATAAATTAGTTTAACCCTTTTTCCATATTTGTTCACCAGGATAAAATTTCGATAAACATGCACAATAAATAAATAAATTTTAAATAATCAATAGAAAAATTTTATTAAAAAAAATAACTAGTAATTATTTTAACTAGCTAGTAAGTTATGGCTATTATAAAGTAAGTTTTAATCTTATATGGCTAATTAAACAAGTCAAAACAACTTAATGTAATGATAATAATTTTAAACCAATAAAATGTGATTTATTAGCGCAGAAAACAATATAAATATCAATCGTAAATCAAAGTCTATAAATTTAAATTGCACGAACGGGAGCTTTTGCAAATGTGCATGGCAATCTTCGGAATTCAGGATATTATTTATGATAATTAATGTCCAAATCTTCATATAAGTAATAATTTCGGAATAAATGTTTGTTTCGAAACAATGGATAATATTTTGAAAGCAATATATCAAACAATACGTATTTGGTTACCAAATGGGATGTTATCTCAGAATTCAAGTTAGCGTTTGATGTTAGCACTCGTGTTGAGAGAGAGAGAGAGAGAGAGAGAGAGAGAGAGAGAGAGAGAGAGCAGGAGAATAATCGGTGGGGAATATGAATTGGAAAAAATAAATATTTTTTGATAAAATGCAGCGAAAGTTAATTCTCCGAAAATTTATTCGCAAAGCAATAGCAATATCGCAAATGGGGTTTCGACGCAATTCTCTCGAAATAAATATCTTATTTCGACTCAAATTGACTTTGACTTCAATTTGTATTTCTTTTGTGTCTTTTGTTTTAGACGTCTCTCTGTGTTCTTCTGCGACTCCCTCTCTATCTCTCCAGTTCTCAGTTTCCTCGTCTGTCTCTCATTTGTTTCGAACTCTTGTTGGCATAGATGCCATTGTAAATAGTAGCTAGGTTAATTTGGTTTTATTTGCTGGTTTGCCCAATGCGATGGTATAAACAAATTGCAATGCATTCCCGCAAACAGTTTATTGTCTTAAATAAATTGCCGATCATTTAGTAAATAAATATTGAATCAAATTTATGCCAACTCTCTCTCTCTCTCTCTCTCTCTCTCTCTCTCTCTCTCTCCAGAAAATATCTTTTTCTATTTTATCAAGTTTATTTACAAAAATTATACTGTAAAACTCATCATGCCTTAATTTAAAATCCACAATATACTTTACATTAAAATAATCTATGTAAATTCAAAATGTCAATAGTATTAAAATTGAGCAATCTATTTTAGCATATGAATAAAATTGTTGTTTATTTTTTAAAAACCTAAAATCTCTTCAATTCTAAAATTTAAATAAATTTGATAAGGTGAAAAAGTGCTTCAACGAGAACAGAATAATTTCCTGCTAAATTTCAATGCAATACAATTTTAGAAATTTGCATTTAAACGGACGGATGCAAGCTTTTAGATTTTTAAACAGCATGTTTTTATTTTTTACCAAGTAAAAAGCAAAATAGTAAAATATAAGCTTTAAACAAACTTACTGTGCACAGTTTTACTTTAAATTTTTCTCTTTTATTTTTTACAAACCAGAAATAAGTTGCCATGTTATGTCATTGCCCGTATCTTGGCAGAATATTATTACCACGCGCATTCCGGCGATTTTGGCCAAACAATTGACCGCATTATTTGACAACAGATAGTGCGAAATCGTAAATATTTATTATGTTTTTAACGGTTTTTTTCGCAGACGTATTGAATGCGAAAAATAGTTTTCAATAACAATTCGCGATAACAGTAAACATCAACACATTCTTCAATTTTATGATCATTTTAATAGAATTTTTATTTATTTATCAATTCTAATATAGATTGTATACCAAATACAAAAACAATAAGTATTTGAAATATTTTTTTTATTATAGTTCTAAACAATAATTTATAATTAAAAAATGTTTTATTATTATTAATGTATAAACCAATTGAAAATATAATTTTTATCAAGTATAGTTTAGTCTAAAAAGCAATTAAAAAATATTATTACATTAGTTTTCAATTTATTTATATAATACTTAATGCTTAATAGGCACATGCTCATTTAAAGTTGTATTAATAATTAAAACAATTTAGTAACATAGTTAATATATTTGCATTTCGCATTATTTAACAACAATATAGCAAGTTTAAAATTTAAAATTATTTGAAAACTATTTTATTAAACAAATTTATGCTGATAAAATATTAAAACTTGCGCTTCGCCCACAAAAACCATTAATTCTACTTTTTGAAAAACAAGAGTTTATATAATATTTAAATTTTTGCTTGTTTCTCTTTTATGGAATATTTTTCGAAAACAAATTAGTATTTATTGCAAATTAATTCATATGAGTTGTCGACTATTATAGCGCGACTACAGTATTGATTGCTTAAAGTCTAATGATATGTCGAATAAAATATTAGCTAATGATATGAATACGACATTAATATTAATGTTAATTATAAAATCGTGATTACAACGAATCATTTGGGCATTTGTTATAAAAAGTAAAAAACAAAATTAATTATTTAATAGTTGTAAAATTTAGTCCTGTTATCTATTAAAATATTTGAAGCGCAATATACTTTTTAAACAAGTACATGCTAAAAGCTTAATTTTGTTTTGTTTAATTAATATAAAATTGATAAAAATGAATATACATAATGTAACTATATAATGTATAAAATGCTCTATGCAAATAAGTAATAAATGTGACTATTATTAATTAATAAATAATTGTTTTTGCATGTACTATTTAAAACTTCCTCACAATTAAAAATATTTATTTATAAATCTTACATCACAATTGTGCTAAAAAATAAAATAAAACTAACTTGAAAGAAACGCATAACACTTTTAACAAAAACTATTACCTAAACTATCGATAAAAGGGACGGAAAATTTTATTACAAAAATAAAAAGCATGTTTAAATTCAATTATAACGGTTTGTTTGCAAATTTATACAATTTAGAAAGAAATAAGTGCATTGTCTAAAACAACAGTTCAATAATCACATTACCAAACAATAACCGAAAAAAAAAACAAAAAATTCAAAAACATTTGCGAATAATATATTTGGGAAAATAAAACGAGAATTTTGTTTTGAAAATGTTGATTGATAAACATGACCCAAAATGTTCGGCGCCGTAATCGACACATTTGAAAAACAACTCTAACCAGGCACAATCAATCGCAGTTCTGGTACATCAACTCATTAGCGTTTTCTGTCGATAACACTGCGCTTTTTTCGCCTATTGATAGCTCATTCATAATCATTAGTCAAAAGTTTGTTTTCATTTCAACTTTTTTTTCTTTTTTTCGTTTCCGCTGTTTGTCTGCAATTTTCATATTTTTTGTTTGAAATCGAAATTTAATTTTTTTCTTCGTTTCTAGACTAATGTTGTTTTAATATCTGTGTGAAATTATTCAATTGCTTTTTTGCGAAAGAGTTTTTTTATGTTTTATTACGTTTTGACTGTTATAGTAATTGTTTAATAAATATATAGCGTATTTTTTATTGGTCAATTTATCATGTTTTATATTTATTTAATTATATGTTAAATTTAACCGTTCTAATTTTGCTAATATGATAATTTCACCTGTGTGTTTTTGTTATTAATCACTTTCATATTATTTATTTAACAGTAAATCGTAATAAATAGTAAAATTTAGTTTTTTTAAATGATATTTTTAGCTTGTTATAATTTCGTATTGTATGTTGCAAAATAAATCAGAATATAAACCAATTGTAATTGGTAAAAATTCGTAATAATAAAATTTTATGCAGTTTAAGCATATAGTTTTAAAATCTATATTTTTATTTAATTTTAAGTTATAAAATAGTTAATAAATAATTTGAAAACATGCTAAGTTTTTAACATACGGCTTTTAATCGATTTCCCATGTTTTTTTTGTGTAATAAATACTTCATATATAGCTGTAAAATGTAGCTTTATACTTTATCATTTTAATTATAACATCCGTTATTAAGACCCACACATTCACTCAGACTTTTAATTGTGTAACATATTTAGCAATAATGAGAAATAATTAATTATTTGAACATCCTAAAATGATTAATTAAATTATGTTTATATTATATTACGCTTAAAATAGCATGTATTAAAAAATTGCAACTTTTTATTGTTTGACTTTAATGCAGGAAAAACATTAAAAATTAATTAATTATTTCTTATTATGTGTTTATTCTGTAAAGCATCTTTATTAAAAATAAATCAATTTTTTTTATAATTAATGTAATAAAAACGAATTGTGTTATACATTGGTTATTTTACACGCAAATAGAAACTAGTATATAATTTTATTTTATTGATTATTTTATATTATTTTTTAAACGTATAATTAAACAGTATTTTATTGATTGAATTTTATTGGATTTTAGAATGCATAAATATTAATATCTATATTTCTTTTCTGTAAAAGGAAGTAATTAAAAGATATGTACATTACAATTTTATTTGCAATCGCGTTTAGCAAACGCTTAACAAAACAGTACAATTTCTGCGATTGCAATAATTTATACTTATTAAAAAACAATTGAATTAATTGAGAGCAATAGAATGTACATTGAATTCTAAATCTATTGCTTAGTCTTAAACTAAAATTCCAGTTCATAACAGAATATATTACAGGTTTACGCGTAATAAACAAACAAAATATTTTCAATTACTTTACAATTGTTTCCCGAGTAACTTGACAAAACTTCAATTTTTTTGTCAAGTTACATTTATACTTAAACTTATGTGAATTGAGTGTATTTCTTATACCTGTTTAAATTTGGTATTAAACTAAAAATTTAGTTATTTAAGAAATGAGTTGGCATAATTTAGTTGCGAATTATCAGATATAGCCAGTATTAACGGTTAAATTATCACTCATATCGCGCCTAAAGTGCCTATATTATTGAATCTTTGTAAAATAAATAAGTTTATTTATTTACATACACTTTAGGCTCGACGCGAGTTATAATTTAACCGATAATTATAGCGTATGTCTGAGCGTTTACAGTGTAATTATCCTTGATAAATTTGTAAAAAAGTAAATCATTAATACTCTATTACAAGAAAAATACAGTATATACTGGTTTCTACAAGTAGAAACTTATCAAAGTAAATTGGTTTTTATTGCTAAAATATCATGTTTTATTGCAGTTATTTAAGACTACTTTAGTTTATAAACTTAATTTTAGAAAAGAATTAGGATTACTGTTTGGATTAATCGTAAAACTTTTTATGCAGTTTCTATTCGACTTTTAAGTTAAGTGAAATTATTAAATTAGGTTTATTACATGGCTATTTTATTTTACCAATTAATTTATTGTTATTTTATATTTACAAAATATAGTTTGCATTAAAATATTAAAATAGTGTTTTGCATGCTAAAAATACCAAAAAAATGTTTTGCATGCTAAAAATTACTTACCGTAACTTGATTAATTGCATTATTAAAATTACTTGCATTATTATTTTTATAAAAATAGTTAAGCTATGTTTGTAGTAAGGGTTTAGAAATGTATGTTGAAATTACATTTCTCAAAATCAATTATTTTTAATTGAAAACGACAAACAATTCTATTGTTTAAAATCAATAAAAAAATAATTTTCCCAAGTTTAAAGTAGTGATTTTAGTTTAAACTGAGCAATTTCTTTCTGGGATTTACTAAAAAGATTTATTGAAAATTGTTATAAAATTATATATTTGTCAAAAAATCTTTGAAATAAAATCAATAAATTCTCGTTCAATAGCTATTGTTTATTGTAGTAAACATTTTGTCAAAATTTTGTTTGAGAAATGTAAAAACTTATTAACTTATAATAGTTTATTAACATGATAATGTTTAACCATTTATAATGATTTTGTTGTATACAGTTTCTCCAATTATCTCTGAAAATATATTATTTAATAAGCTTAATACTATT
>JAQIXC010002278.1:0-11391 GCA_034697605.1 Metabelba pulverosa
CGGACAACCATTTCAGCTCCGCTTCGAAATCGCATTTCGCCATTGACTCGCACTTGTAGTCAATGATGTCTTGTGCCGTGTTCGTGGCATTCTTATCAAGAGCGTTTTTCGTAGCTTGAAGCAGCCATTTCGTTTTCGAGCGGCCCGTCGGCACTGACAGCGCGTGCATTTGCGCTAATACTTCGGCTAATTTTATGTACAAGCCATTTTTGGCAAGATCAGTTTCTTCTAATTTGCGATGCTTAAATTAGAATTAAATTATAAAAAATATTAATACAAAATATATAATACTATATTGCAAAGTAATAAATAAACTAGACATGTAAAATGAAATTTTATAACAGTATTATAGTAAAAAAAATCAGTTTTAAGTAAAAATTGAACAAGATAATATAGGCTAACACAAGCTATTAGAACTAAAGTAGTACCGAGGCAACTTTTCATCCACCAAAATTATAAGTCGCGCTAAAATACAACTTTTCAGTAAAATTAAAATTACACATTGTAATTATATAAAATTATTGATATTGTAGGAGTCTAAATTATTCATGATTATTGTGTTTGTAAATTTCCTAGAATTTGTTACTAAAAAGTTTATCGGCTAGTCATGTATTGACTATTGCTTATGTATTGCTTATGTATTGCTTATGTATTGCTTAATAATAATTCGTAGAAATCAAAATATAACTTTTACATGTATAAAACTGTATGTAAAGTGCTATACAAGCAGTAGTCTTGTCTTGTCGTATACTGTGTGCGCACACTATGTCCTTGTAATATCTAGTCTAAAATGTACTTGATAAATGTAACTTTTTGTACTGTTTAATAAAATATATGTTTGACTACTGAGCGATGTCTACAATATTACCATGCAAAACTTTCATTCTTTATCTTTAAATCGATAAATTATTTTCAAATATATTTAAACTGGTGAAAAAAAAGTTACTTCGCTACTATTTTAGTTCTAATAGCTTGTGTCAATCTTTAGTTCACCTAACCTCAACATTGGCGAGCACCAGCGCATCAGCGGCTACACCCAAGACCCTGGGCCCGAGTCCGCGCTCCGACATCGCAATGGAGACGACGCCGCAGTGCAGCGGCATATTTCCGCTCGCTATCCAATCCATGTGATCGTAGGTTTTGCCGAACACACGGATCACGACTTCTGTCGGTGCGGTCGCGCCATCGCTCGCCGAAGAGTCGGCGTTGAGTTTGCAGTGAAAGAGTTGATTCGTGAGACCACCGCTCAGTCGCCGCACTTCGATGTCGTCGACGCCGGCGTTGCTCCAGATGTCGGCCAAATATGTCTGACATAAGGACAGACACTTCTCGTCGACATCTTCGGGCGCACCCGCGCGCACACTATCCGAATGGCTGTCTATGAACTGCTCAAAACTCTTTGCTTCGGATAAATTCTTCTTGCTATCTTGATTTGCCATTATATTACCCCCAATCGTATATTACTTGACTAAATTTATTATAATTTTTTTTCCAAGTAATGCATAATTTGTTTTGCACAGATGGTTTCCACTCACGTTTACATTGACGTTTTTATAGCATATAATTTACAATAATTTTAATTAAATATTTTAAAAATGGAATGCAGAATTATTATTGTTAAATGTAATTAACATGATTGATAATTTGAATCTAATTAAATGCAAAAAACCTATCTTTTTGTACACTGTACATAGGTATAATTATTTTTGTTATGGTTCTAATGTTTATTTATACTGTAAAATGTTGTATTGAAGAAATTTTCCTTTAATCTTACGTAAAATAATTACATGTTAGTTTGAATTTAATTCTAAATATATGATGAATTGATTATTTTAGCATAAAATTCATTCCTTTTAAATTAAGCATTTGTTGTATAAATATATTTTTAAATAAATAATTAATTATTTAAGCTACTTGTAATTTTAATATCAAAATTCTTATTATAATTTATAATGCTAATTATTATTTTAAAAAACAAATTATTTAAATTTTACTATAGCATACCAATATTAATTACGTAATTATCAGAAATTTTAATTTAACAAGCATAACTTAATTTATAATGTAACTAAATTTTCACTAAAATACAAATATTAAAAGACAAATAAGCAATGTTAATTTAAGCATCGAATAATTATTATCTCTAGTCGAGGCACTCGGCGTCGACACCACTCCGTCGGCGCACTCGGCGTCGAAATCGTCGTATTCTAGATATCGCGTGAAATCGAAATACTGTTTCGACGGACAGTCGTAGCGAAGCCCGCATTCGGACCACTCGAGCGGATGAGGTATTCCCTCTCCGATAGTCGTCTCGTTTTAATAGTAAACGCGAATAAAGTAATCGCCGTTCGGGTCGTCGACTGACAGCGTCGTTGGCGTCGGTCGCTCATGTAGTTCGAAGAATAGAGTGGCGCCAACACTGGGCAGGTGGTGCTGGTAGAGGCCGAGCGCTTGCATCAATGGAACGAGAAAGGTGCCGCGGGTCGAGTAAACGTACAGGCGCGGCTGTTCGGGGCTGCCGGCGCCGCTCATTACTAGTCGAATATTATCGCCCATTAGGCCGACGAGTCCGCCGACAGTCAGGCGCCGCCTGCGCGCGCTCTGCCATTTCGTATTTAAATAGAAATCGTTAAATCTTGGAGACGCCGTTCCACTGCCGCCAACTGCGTGTCGTTCCACACGTGCGACCACTTCAGACCGTACGAGCGTTCGGTCAACAGTGTGTTTTGCACCAGCACCGCCTCGGTTACACCGCTGATATTGGCGCCGACCACCTTACCGACGTAATCGAAAAAGTGCCGGTGCTTTTCGTAATAGTCTCGGTATATGGGCTGGAGTTTAGCTTGCTCATCCTCTATGGCCGGGCATGACGTTTCCTTATAAGATACAGTACAGAATATTATATATTTATGTATATCTATTCATATACATAAGTATACAGTATGTTTTAATATTATTTAAACTATGTAAACTACACTAAATTAACTCAATATTTGTTTAATTGAGCATACACAGTATCATTATAAAATGCATGATTAATTAGCATTCAACATACAACTCCCAAAATGTTGTCGTCATCTCCCGGTGCCGTAATGATCGAAACTGGTTGCCAGTATTGGCCAATCGGCGCGTCCGACGCGTTAGTCCAGAGCCAGTCGGGACTGAGTGGCGGATAAGCGCCGGCGAGAAAACAGGCGACGCTTTCCATACATCGCGTCTCGAGAGCACTGCGCGCGTAGACCTCTCGCGGTGAGGGCGCGTCGCCCAAGTAGTCGGCGTATTCGACGAGCGTAAATTCACCCAGTTTGTACATGCGTTCTTTGCCGCGCGCCGTCAATTCACCCCAACCCATCGGCCAGTACTTTATGTCGTTATACGGATCATTGGCCAGTTTATATACCGGCGCTCGATCTGCGTGCCGGTGCACGACCTGTAGTAGTCTCAGTGTCGAGATGTCGTGTTCGGGCCATCGCGTCAATGCAGTGATTGCTTCGAACATTAGGTATAAATTAATTATCAAAATTATTGATAAATTCATTTTTAAATAAAGTATAAAACAAGTATGCTTTTGTTACTAGTAATTTGTACTCGTTTGTTTTTAGTTAAATATCTTTGTTAAATAAAATTTAGCATATATACCGTATATTTTATATTAATATTAAGAGTGTTATCACTACAATAAATTAATATAGCAATAATTTTTTAATCATATAATATGAGTGGAATATTTTTATTTTGTCATCCACAAATCTTACATATTTAACATTTACTGCTTATATAATTTTAGTGTATTAGTACTATTTTGCATAATAATTTGGTTGACCAATTTGTTACTGTTATTGGTATTTATATTCATTAAATTATTAATATTTTTAAATATAAATTAATTTATTTAGTTAGTTATATAACTTAACAATTTAATTCAGTAGCATTTTTATTTATTTAGAATTTACTTAAACTATCTTTTGATGAAGCATTGCAATTTTAATCAGAAACAATCTGCATGAATTTATATTTCTAGTTAATAACAAGATAAAACTAATAAAAATGACAGTGATTAATGTTATAAAAAATGGCTTGTGACATTTTATTGTAAGTATATTTATTAATTTTATTATTAATTTTTATTATGATGTTAATGCTTATTTATACAAAAATAAATAAATTGATGAAATTTTCATATAAGCGCATTACTAAAAATTACATGTTATTTAATTGTTTTGATTAAACTTTAAATGTATGATTAGCAGATAATTTTAGCATAAAATATAATCATTATAAATTAAACATTTGTTGTGTAAATTTATTTATAAATACAAACGTGTAATTTTTATCGTCAATTTTCTAATTTTATAAACGAATTTTATAAAGATTATTTTTATTGTAATATACATTAAGATAAACATGCGTTGAACAGATATTATGCAATAGCGCCGACAATAAGACTGTAATTAATATAATCCCGAAATACGTGAATAATATGCAAAACAGAGAAGTATTTCGAATGGATTTCTGGGATCTGTTGTACGAATTCGGCGGAACCGTCGGGATGTGGATCGGGTGGTCGGCCGTAGACATCGCACGTTTGGTGCTTATTATAAAGAATGAGATTGTGTACATTTACAAATATTTGTCCATATTTAACATTTCATGCTATTTTATTACATTTAAATTATTAAGTTTATTTGATAAGAATTGAATTAAATATGCATATTAAACCTGTTTATATCCAGTACAGTATATATGGCTAGTAAAACATGTAAATTTACTTGTAAACTATCTGGTTACAATATTCTAACTTCCTACCATATTCAATTTATTGTGAAATGAGAATGATCATCTATTGTCATAGTTGCAAACCATCTAGTTAATATAAGTTTATCTTAATGCAAGTGTAATAAACTTTGTAGAATATGTTTATAAAATTAGAGAATTGATCATAAAAATTATTATTTGTATTTATAAATAAATTTACAATACAAATGTTTAATTTATAATAATTACATTTTATGCTAAAATTATCTATTCATCATAAATTTTAAATTTAATCCAAACTAACATGTAATTATTAAGAGTGCGCTTACAGAAAAATTTCATCAATAAAACATGTTTTTGTATAAATAGGCATTAGCATAATAATTAAAATTTTTAAAATAAATTTATAACAATAATTACAATAAAATGTCACAAGCCATTTTAATAACATTAATAATCGTCATTTTAATTAGGTTTATCTTGTTACTAACTAATGATATAAATTATTCATTTAGATTTTTTCTGATAAAAAGATTTATTCAAAGAGTAGTTGAAGTTAATTTTAAATAAACTAATAATGCTTCTGCTTTAAATTATAAAATATAAAAATCTAAACAAATTAGTTTATGTTTATAAATATTAGCATTAAAATAACAATAATTAAAATAACAATAGCAGAGACAATTTGCTAAACTATCAATATATAAGTAAATTTAACCAGCAATAAAAATAAAATATAAGATTTGTAGATAATAAAATAAAAATATTCCACTCATATTAATTGTTTTATTAATTTATTGTAGCGATAACACTCATAATATTAGTATTAATATAAAATTATTCTATTCTAAATTTTATTTAATAAATAAACTAAAAACACACAAGTTCAAATTACTAGTAACAAAAACATACTTGTTTTATTCTCTATTTAAAAATGAACATATCAATAATTTCTATAATTACGTTATACCTAATGTTCGAAGCAATCACTGCATCGATGCGATGGCCCGAACACGACATCTCGACACTACGACTACTGCAGGTCGTGCACCGGCACGGGGATCGAGCGCCGGTATATAAACTGGCAAATGATCCGTATAATGATCCGAAGTACTGGCCGATGGGTTGGGGTGAATTGACGGCGCGCGGCAAAGATCGCATGTATAAACTGGGTGAATTTACGCGCGTGGAATACGCCGACTACTTGGGCGTCGCGCCCTCACCGCGAGAGGTCTACGCGCGCAGTGCTCTCGAGACGCGTTGTATGGAAAGCATCGCCTGTTTTCTCGCCGGCGCTTATCCGCCGCTCAGTCCCGACTGGCTCTGGACTAACGCGTCGGACGCCCCGATTGGCCAATACTGGCAACCAGTTTCGATAATTACGGCGCCAGGAGATGACGATAATATATTAGGAATTGTATGTAGAATGCTAATTAATCTTGCGCTTTATTTTAATATAAAGTTATATTATGCATGGTAAATTAGATAAACAATGCATTAAGTACTGATATCCTGTGGTTAGTTAGCTATGTTTAGTATATAGAATGCTAAAAGAATTTTGACACTATTTTAAAAATTAGAGATAAAATAATGTTTCTCGTAATATTTTTACTCAAATTATCCCTTGACTAATTTAATAGAAATAGGATGATAAATCAACGCAAATTATATAATAATTAAACTGAGATAATTTCTAAAATCGTATGAATATCAAAATTTTATCAAATTACTTTTTAAACATTAAAAATAGAAATATTATAAATATTTCGGCGCTAAATATTATAGTTTTTCTTAAGTAGGTCAAAGGTTATAAGCGGTTAGCGTTTTGACAATTTTTTTATTATTATACGTATAGAATGGGTCAAAGGTCAAATTTTATCAATTTCAGAAACACGTCCCTTAACAATTTGTGTATTCTTTTGAATCATATGACCAATTTACAAATATTTGTATAAATGAATTTTAAAAACGTTATTTATTGTTTATTTAAAAAATAACAATTACAATTAGAAATCAACACAATTTGTCAAAAGTTGTGTGGTTGAATTCTAAATAAATTGAATTAAATTTTATCAAGATTGACCAAGTAGTTCACGAGTTAATCAATGTTATGTAGTTCTCAGGTATAATCCAAATATTATATAATGTATAATGTTATATAAGGAAACGTCTTGCCCGGCCATAGCAGACGAGGTTGCTAAAGTCGAGCCCAAATACCGAGAGTTTTACGAAAAGCACCGGCACTTTCTCGAGTACGTCGGTCGGGTTGTCGGCGCCAATATCAGCGGTGTGCTCACCGCGGCATATGTGCAGAACACACTGTTCACCGAACGCTCGTACGGTCTGAAGTGGTCGCACGTGTGGAACGACACGCAGTTGGCGGCAGTGGACCGGCGTCTGCAAGATATACTCGATTTTCATGTAAATACGAGATGGCAGAGCGCGCGTATGCGGCGCCTGACTGCCGGCGGACTCGTCGGCCTAATAAATGATAATATTCGACGCGTAATGAGCGGCGCCGACAGTCCTGATCAGCCGCGTCTGTACGTCTACTCAACCCGCGGTACGTTCCTACTTACCTTGATACAAGCGCTCGGCTTCGATCAGCACTACTTGCCTAATGTTGGCGCCACACTATTCTTCGAACTACATGAGCGGCCAACGCCATCGGCGCTGTCAGCCAACGGCCCGAACAACGATTACTTTATTCGCGTTTACTGTCAAAACGAAACGACTATCGGAGAGGCGATACCTCATCCGCTCGAGTGGTCCGAATGCGGGCTTCGCTACGACTGTCCGACTCAACAGTATTTCGATTTCACGCAATATCTAGAATACGACGATTTCGACGCCGAGTGCGCCGACGGAGTGGTGTCGACACCGAGTGCCGCGATTATAAATAATAATTAATCGATGCGAAAATTTACACTGTTTTGTTGTCTATTAATATTTGTGTTTATTTGAAAAATTCAATTCACTTATAAATTAATTTAAGCTAGTTAAATTTAAAATTTCTATTAATAGTTTTATTAATAAGAACTATTTTAATATTGCAAAACTTAAATTAATAATTTGATTTATAAAATAACGATTAGCATTATGATTTATATATAAATTTTTAAAAGTTTAAAAATTGCACAGATATATGTCTTAATAAAATACTGTTATGTTTGATCATTATTTAATTCATTACAAATTACTATTTTACACTATAACCTTGTATAAATTAAACTAAACGTGTTTGAACGTATAGTAATTTTGAAAACTATAATGAAAAATAGTAATATGTAACGAATTAAATTATTATACACTTGAATAGTTAATTAAGAATTGTAAATTAACAGTGGAAATAATTTCAGCATAAAAATCAGCTTACTCAGGTTTAAAGTTAGGAAGAATAATAATAAGAACAAAAATTAGATTAATACGATTTTTAGACTCGGTAATTATAATTAATTCTATTTTAAAAAGTATTTACTTTACAATTTTTAATGTAATTCAATTTGTGCATGATAAAAAATATATTTTATACAAATTATATTACATTTAAACCTACAATGAGTGAAACGGCTCATCTCTGAAGTTAATGCTGTGCCATAGTATCCAAACTCATATGTAACTATTAAGAGCGAGATTAATCGAAAATTCCATCAATACGATATTTTGTCTTGTAAATAGACATTACAATACTATGCTATTAGTATTATAATAAAAAATTATAATAAAATTAATAACTTTAATTACAATAAAATGTCACAAGCCATTATTATGACATTAATCACAGTTATATTTATTAGTTTTATCTTGTTACTAACTGAATATATAAATTATTCATTCAGATTGTTTTTGATTAAAAGTTTAACGTTTCTTCAAATAATAATTGACGTAAATTTTTAATAACACAATTCAATCGTATTAAATTGCTAAGTTATATAACTAACTAAACAAATTAGGTTATGCTTAAAAATATCATTAATTTAATAAATAAAACCAACACTAACAAATTGCCCAACCGAATAATCATGCAAAATAATAGAAATAAATTTATAAAATTATACTAGCAGTAAAAAGTCAAATATGGAAGATTTGTAGATGATTAAATAAATATATTCCAGTCATACTATATAATTAAAAAAATTATTGTCTTATTAACTTATTATAACGATAACACTCTTAATATTAATCAATGCTAAATTTTATTTAACAAATGAACTCAAGACAACAAGTACAAATTACTAATAACAAAATCGTTCTTGTTTAACATTCTATTTAAAAATGAACATATTAATAATTTTTATAATTATTTCGTACCTAATGTTCGAAGCAATCACTGCATCGCCGCGATGGCCCGAACACGACATCTCGACACTACGACTACTGCAGGTCGTGCACCGGCACGCGGATCGAGCGCCGGTATATAAACTGACCAATGATCCGTATTATGACACGAAGTACTGGCCAATGGGTTGGGGTGAAGTGACGGCGCGAGGCAAAGAGCGCATGTATAAACTGGGTGAATTTACGCGCGTAGAATACGCCGACTACTTGGGCGCCGCGCCCTCACCGCGAGAGGTATACGCGCGCAGTGCTCTCGAAACGCGTTGTCTGGAAAGCGTCGCCTGTTTTCTCGCCGGCGCTTATCCGCCGCTCAGTGCCGACTGGCTCTGGACTAACGCGTCGGACGCGCCGATTGGCCAATACTGGCAACCAGTTTCAATTATTACGGCACCGGGAGAAGTCGATAACATATTGGGAATTGTATGTAGAATGCTAATTAACCATTCATTTAAAAATAATATAAAATTATACATTTACGATAGATTTAACATACATTGAACTTAGTATTTGTATCTTGTAGTTAACATTGTTTAATTAATATTAATAATATTATCAATATAAACTATTACCTATATAAGGAAACGTCGTGCCCGGCCATAGTGGAAGAGCATGCTAAACTAGAGCCCATATTACGAGAGTATTACGAAAAGCACCGACACTTTCTCGAATACGTCGGTCAGGTAGTCGGCGCCAATATCAGCGATGTGCTCATAGCGGTACAGGTGCGGAACACACTGTTGACCGAACGCTCGTACGGTCTGGAGTGGTCGCACGTGTGGAACGACACGCAGTTGGCGGCAGTGGAACGGCGTATGAATGAAATTAATGATTTTATACGCATTGTAAACACGGAGTGCCAGAGCGCTCGTGTGCGGCGCCTGACTGTCGGCGGACTCGTCGGCGAAATAGGCGATAATATTCGACGCGTAATGAGCGGCGCCAACAGCCCTGAGCAGCCGCGTCTATACGTCTACTCAACCCGCGGGCTATTTCTCACTGACTTGATGATAGCGCTCGGCCTCGACCAGCACCACCTACCAGATGTTGGCGCCACTCTATTCTTCGAATTACATGGGCGACCGACGGCAACGGAAATGGCAGCCGACGGCCCGAACAGCGAATACTTTCTTCACGTTTACTATCAAAACGAGACGACTATCGGAGAGGGAATACCTCATCCGCTCGAGTGGTCCGAATGCGGGCTTCGCTACGACTGTCCGACTCAACAGTATTTCGATTTCACGCGATATCTAGAATACGACGATTTCGACGCCGAGTGCGCCGACGGAGTGGTGTCGACACCGAGTGCCGCCACTAGAGATAGAAATCAATTAATGCTAAAATTTACACTGCTGAGTTGTCTGTTAATATTTGAGTTTTATTGAAAATTTTCAATCATTTATAGGTTATTTTAGGCTAGTTAAAATATAATTTATAATAATTAATAAAAATTTGTTTGTTATTGCAAAATTAATAATTTGTCTTATAAAATAATAATTAGCATTATAAATTATTAAATGGATTTTGATAATAAAATCGCAAGTAGTTTAAAATTTAAATCATTAAATTTAATATTTGTAAATCTATTTATACCGTATAATAATTATTTAATTTTAAAAAATTGCATTTTATTCTAAAATAATCTATTTATCATATATTTAAAGCTAAATCCAAACTAACAATGTGAGATTAAAGCATAATTTCATTAACACAAAATTCTGCCTTTTAAATAGATAATATTACCATAATAAAATATAATAAAATTAAAAATTACAACTACAATAAAATGTCACAAGCCACTTTAATGACATTATTCACAAATATGTTTATTAGTTTTATCTTGTTACTAACTAAAGATATAAATTATTCATTCAAATTGTTTCTGCTTGAAATAGCAACGTTAAAATTACTAGATCATAATATTATGATACTTGGAAAAATCTAATATGTTAATTATTTAATATAAATAATGTTTGTAATTAACTCAATACAAATTGGAAAAATTAGTCGTAATATAATTTTACTACGCACGAATCGAATAAAATTAAAAATTTTAACATAATTTTGTTTAAAAATATAATAAATCATTAATAAATTAAAATTGCAATTGCTTGCTAAATAATTAAAACTTATTTAAATTATCAGTTTTGTTATAATAATATACTGTTTATTTGTGAAATTATATGCTAAGATATAATACACTAAATAAATATTGCAATAATTTAAGTTAGAAAAATAGGACTTGCCTATTTACCGAGCTGTAATTTCGACCGCTTTTTCAGCAGGCCAGAATGTGTT